>CM064484.1:32470713-32590713 GCA_032716605.1 Paralithodes platypus | reverse complement strand
GCCACCTCTTACACACACACACATACACAACACACTCCCCAGCTACCTCTTACACACACACACACACAACACACTCCCCAGCCACCTCCTACACACACACATACATACATACACACACACACACAACACACTCCCCAGCCACCTCCTACACACACACACACAACACACTCCCCAGCCACCTCTTACACACACACACACATACACAACACACTCCCCAGCTACCTCTTACACACACACACACACACCACACTCCCCAGCCACCTCCTACACACACACATACATACATACACACACACACAACAAACTCCCCAGCCACCTCTTACACACACATACACAACACACTCCCCAGCTACCTTTTACACACACACACACCACACTCCCCAGCCACCTCTTACACATACACACACATACACAACACACTCCCCAGCTACCTTTTACACACACACATACATACACACACACACACCACACTCCCCAGCCACCTCTTACACACACACACCACACTCCCCAGCCACCTCTTACACACACACACACACATACACAACACACTCCTCAGCTACCTTTTACACATACACATACACACACACACCACACTCCCCAGCCACCTCTTACACACACACACACACACATACATAGTGTACACACACACACATACACAACAAACTCCCAGCCACCTCTTACACACACACACACATACATACACACAACACACACATACATACACCCACACACACACACTCCCCAGCCACCTCTTACACACACACACATACATACACGCACTCACATACACACCACACTCCCCAGCCACCTCTTAACACACACACAACACACATACATACACACACACACACACACATACACCATCCAGCTGCCAATTTATCAATAAACCGTGTATTATTATCACACACCCCTTACCAGCCACCTGTTATTCCCTTGTTTCATATTCTTGTTCATTATCGATCAAAACATACACACATATATACACACACGCACACACCACTCCCTAGCCACCTCTTACACACACACACACACACACACACACACACACACACACACACACACACACCCTAGCCACCTACATAATCAATAATGTGTTAACAGATATCTGGTCACAAGCAATATCTACTAATGTACTCAACTCACAAATCCTTTACCTTTATATTCTACTTGAAGGTTTATCATTTTGAAGATTAATTACTGTTGGCATGACGTGGCTTGTATAGATGGTAAAGATTAAATGTATGTGTTTGTGTGTGTACGTGTGTTTGTGTGTGTCTATGTGTGCGTGTGTGTGTCTACGTGTGTGTGTGTGTATGTGTCTACGTTTTTTTTGTCTATGTGAATGAGGGAAACAAAAGGCATAACTGCCTGCAGCGAGTGCCTCCCCCAGATTTCAAAGAGTGACAGGGTCGAAATCAAGGGACGTTCGAGCTAAAATGCCTGGACACACGGAGTTTGAAGCAATTTAAGTCATAGGAAGAGGGAAAGACTGATTCTGGGAGAGAGTTCCAGAGCTCAGCAGTTGAATAGAAGAAAGTCTGAGAATAGCGTTTCACTCTTGGGTTGGAGAGTTGCACAGAGTAGGGGTGGGATTGTGTGTGTGTGTGTGTTGTGTATGTGTGTGTGAGTGACAAGCAATGTATATCCGTTGAGATACTATGACGCACTCTTTCATGTTATTCTGTTTATATATAGAAAGAAAATGGGAGTCTAAGGGATGACTGAAATAGGTTTTCCCTCTTTAATTGCTAGAGGTCCTTCCAAGTACCTAGTGTTAGCAAGAATACAATCCAAAGAATTACATTATACAAACGACAGACCTCTTCCCTTTTTCTTATTGATCATTACTAAATACAAACGGTTACATTTATGCTTCACAGTTCTTATTTGGTCCTTGGAAGTGATAAAATGGAAATGGCCAAGACAAGGAAACTTTACATACATTGTCTTATAGTCTAACTCGTATTTATTCAACTCATAAAACCCAATTGTCTCGGTTTGGCACATTGATTCTGAAAAGGTTAATATTTATGTAAAACAGTGTTCTTGAAATAATTAGATGTTCTAGAAGAAATAAAATTAATGATGATTGCCCAGTGTTGTATACCCATTGAAATGTGTGCAATAATACTTTTCATTTTTTAAGCTTAACTTCTGAGGAAAGTATGTTTTAGTTAAACTTGCCTATATGGCTATATGGTATGGAAGGTCTTAAAATCGCCAAACTAATGGGGCGAATGTCTTAAAGTCTCAAACTATTAGTGCTAAACATTAATGAGAAGGGGGTCCAGTAAACCTCCCTTAACCCATTAATGAGAAGGGGGTCCAGTAAACCTCCCTTAACCCATTAATAAGAAGGGGGTCCAGTAAACCTCCCTTAACCCATTAATGAGAAGGGGGTCCAGTAAACCTCCCTTAACCCATTAATGAGAAGGGGGTCCAGTAAACCTCCCTTAACCCATTAATGAGAAGGGGGTCCAGTAAACCTCCCTTAACCCATTAATGAGAAGGGGGTCCAGTAAACCTCCCTTAACCCATTAATGAGAAGGGGGTCCAGTAAACCTCCCTTAACCCATTAATGAGAAGGGGGTCCAGTAAACCTCCCTTAACCCATTAATGAGAAGGGGGTCCAGTAAACCTCCCTTAACCCATTAATGAGAAGGGGGTCCAGTAAACCTCCCTTAACCCATTAATGAGAAGGGGGTCCAGTAAACCTCCCTTAACCCATTAATGAGAAGGGGGTCCAGTAAACCTCCCTTAACCCATTAATGAGAAGGGGTCCAGTAAACCTCCCTTAACCCATTAATGAGAAGGGGGTCCAGTAAACCTCCCTTAACCCATTAATGAGAAGGGGGTCCAGTAAACCTCCCTTAACCCATTAATGAGAAGGGGGTCCAGTAAACCTCCCTTAACCCATTAATGAGAAGGGGGTCCAGTAAACCTCCCTTAACCCATTAATGAGAAGGGGGTCCAGTAAACCTCCCTTAACCCATTAATGAGAAGGGGGTCCAGTAAACCTCCCTTAACCCATTAATGAGAAGGGGGTCCAGTAAACCTCCCTTAACCCATTAATGAGAAGGGGGTCCAGTAAACCTCCCTTAACCCATTAATGAGAAGGGGGTCCAGTAAACCTCCCTTAACCCATTAATGAGAAGGGGGTCCAGTAAACCTCCCTTAACCCATTAATGAGAAGGGGGTCCAGTAAACCTCCCTTAACCCATTAATGAGAAGGGGGTCCAGTAAACCTCCCTTAACCCATTAATGAGAAGGGGGTCCAGTAAACCTCCCTTAACCCATTAACGAGAAGGGGGTCCAGTAAACCTCCCTTAACCCATTAATGAGAAGGGGGTCCAGTAAACCTCCCTTAACCCATTAATGAGAAGGGGGTCCAGTAAACCTCCCTTAACCCATTAACGAGAAGGGGGTCCAGTAAACCTCCCTTAACCCATTAACGAGAAGGGGGTCCAGTAAACCTCCCTTAAACCATTAATGAGCAGGGGGTCCAGTAAACCTCCCTTAACCCATTAATGAGAAGGGGGTCCAGTAAACCTCCCTTAACCCATTAACGAGAAGGGGGTCCAGTAAACCTCCCTTAACCCATTAATGAGAAGGGGGTCCAGTAAACCTCCCTTAACCCATTAATGAGAAGGGGGTCCAGTAAACCTCCCTTAACCCATTAACGAGAAGGGGGTCCAGTAAACCTCCCTTAACCCATTAACGAGAAGGGGGTCCAGTAAACCTCCCTTAACCCATTAATGAGAAGGGGGTCCAGTAAACCTCCCTTAACCCATTAATGAGAAGGGGGTCCAGTAAACCTCCCTTAACCCATTAATGAGAAGGGGGTCCAGTAAACCTCCCTTAACCCATTAATGAGAAGGGGGTCCAGTAAACCTCCCTTAACCCATTAATGAGAAGGGGGTCCAGTAAACCTCCCTTAACCCATTAATGAGAAGGGGGTCCAGTAAACCTCCCTTAACCCATTAATGAGAAGGGGGTCCAGTAAACCTCCCTTAACCCATTAATGAGAAGGGGGTCCAGTAAACCTCCCTTAACCCATTAATGAGAAGGGGGTCCAGTAAACCTCCCTTAACCCATTAATGAGAAGGGGGTCCAGTAAACCTCCCTTAACCCATTAATGAGAAGGGGGTCCAGTAAACCTCCCTTAACCCATTAATGAGAAGGGGGTCCAGTAAACCTCCCTTAACCCATTAATGAGAAGGGGGTCCAGTAAACCTCCCTTAACCCATTAATGAGAAGGGGGTCCAGTAAACCTCCCTTAACCCATTAATGAGAAGGGGGTCCAGTAAACCTCCCTTAACCCATTAATGAGAAGGGGGTCCAGTAAACCTCCCTTAACCCATTAATGAGAAGGGGGTCCAGTAAACCTCCCTTAACCCATTAATGAGAAGGGGGTCCAGTAAACCTCCCTTAACCCATTAATGAGAAGGGGGTCCAGTAAACCTCCCTTAACCCATTAATGAGAAGGGGGTCCAGTAAACCTCCCTTAACCCATTAATGAGAAGGGGGTCCAGTAAACCTCCCTTAACCCATTCAGTACCGGTGACGTCTTTTTCATCAAATACAGGACACTATTAGACGAGTTAATTCAGCTTAGTAAGGATCTATGGTAGCTAAAAGGATTCATTGAGATAGTGCGTAGGCTTTTAATATCTAGAGGTCCTTCCTAAGCTGAAAATAATAATCTAATAATTGCCGGAATATGATGACCAGGACGTCGCCGGTACTGAGAGGGTTAACTCCAATATTGTTCAGCATTATTATGTGTTGTACCACTACCCGAGCCACTAGCATTCTCTCTCTCTCTCTCTCTCCCTCCAGAACCCCCCCCCCCCTCTTTACTCCAATACTGTTTGAGCAGTTATGTAGGGAAGCCACTACCGGTACCAGAGTTGTTATCAGTATTGACTAAAACACATACCAGGAGTCATCACACTTCACCTTATCTTCATCACACATACACTCACTACCATTATCTTACTCTCTCACTCCCACACACTCTCTCTCTATCTATCTCTCTCTCTCTCTCTTCAGAACCCCCCCCCCCCTCTTAACTCCAATACTGTTAAGCAGTTATGTAGGGAAGCCACTACCGGTACCCGAGTTATGTTATCAGTATTGACTAACACACATACCAGGAGTCATCACACTTCACCTTATCTTCATCACACATACACTCACTACCATTATCTTACTCTCTCACTCCCACACACTCTCTCTCTATCTATCTCTCTCTCTCTCTCTTCAGAACCCCCCCCCCCCTCTTAACTCCAATACTGTTAAGCAGTTATGTAGGGAAGCCACTACCGGTACCCGAGTTATGTTATCAGTATTGACTAACACACATACCAGGAGTCATCACACTTCACCTTATCTTCATCACACATACACTCACTACCATTATCTTACTCTCTCATTCCCACACACTCTCTCTCTATCTATCTCTCTCTCTCTCTCTCTCTCTCTCTCTCTCTCTCTCTCTCTCTCTCTCTCTCTCTCTCTCTCTCTTAACTCCAATACTGTTAAGCAGTTATGTAGGGAAGCCACTACCGGTACCCGAGTTATGTTATCAGTATTGACTAACACACATACCAGGAGTCATCACACTTCACCTTATCTTCATCACACATACACTCACTACCATTATCTTACTCTCTCACTCCCACACACTCTCTCTCTATCTATCTCTCTCTCTCTCTCTTCAGAACCCCCCCCCCCTCTTAACTCCAATACTGTTAAGCAGTTATGTAGGGAAGCCACTACCGGTACCCGAGTTATGTTATCAGTATTGACTAACACACATACCAGGAGTCATCACACTTCACCTTATCTTCATCACACATACACTCACTACCATTATCTTACTCTCTCACTCCCACACACTCTCTCTCTATCTATCTCTCTCTCTCTCTCTCTCTTCAGAACCCCCCCCCCCCCCTCTTAACTCCAATACTGTTAAGCAGTTATGTAGGGAAGCCACTACCGGTACCCGAGTTATGTTATCAGTATTGACTAACACACATACCAGGAGTCATCACACTTCACCTTATCTTCATCACACATACACTCTCTCTCTATCTATCTCTCTCTCTCTCTATCTATCTCTCTCTCTCTCTCTCTCTCTTTCTCTCTCTCTCTCTTCAGAACCCCCCCCCCCTCTTAACTCCAATACTGTTAAGCAGTTATGTAGGGAAGCCACTACCGGTACCCGAGTTATGTTATCAGTATTGACTAACACACATACCAGGAGTCATCACACTTCACCTTATCTTCATCACACATACAGCACACTCACTACCATTCTCTCTCTCTCTCTCTCTATTTATTTACTGTATATATATATATATATATATAGATATATATATATATATATATATATATATATATATATATATATATATATATATATATATATATATATATATATATATATATATATATATATATATATATATATATATATATATATATATATATATACTGTATATATACAGTATATATATGCTTAGAAGCATCCATATACACATGTCCTTAAGTTGATATGTATGCAATGTATAATTATGTAAATACTCATGTACACATACATACATATTTATTTTTTACTACATAGATTAACATAAAGTGATTATATGAAAGGAAGGACAAATAATACGATTAACTTAGGACTGCCATTCCATATGTAATAGTTACTTAATATGATGAATTCACGTTTTGTAACCAACTATTCCTGTAAGTTAATCACACTTATATCACTTCCATACATAAAACTATGGATTGTATGCATATTAAAGTGGCCAACTGTACAAACACATACCCATGGTGGGATTCCTTCCTAATCTGTCATACGGTAGAGATAATTTTTTTTTTTTTTTTTAAAGACCTCCGTCTACGTATTGTGAAAAAACTGTTATCCTCCGGCAAATTGTGGGGTTGAGTGAATGAAGGGGGGACAGTGAATGAAGGAGGATACTTGGTGAGTGGGTGCCGTAGGTTCTGTTTACTAGAGGGGGTTCGTGAGTGATAAAGCTAACCCCTTCACCACGATCATGTAATTTGCATCATATTCTGGTTATCATTAGGCCATTTTCTTTAGCTTGTAATCAACCTGTAGGACTCAAAGGGGTAAATAAGTAGAGCATAGTGATGTTATTGAGAATATGATAATGAAGATACTGACTGTAGAATAGTGAAAGTATCTATATTATTAAATCAGTTCGTGTGTCTGTTTGTCTGTCTGTGTGTTCTTAACAGGCGGCCGCAGTTTTGGACCTGGGGAGCTGAAACTTTGCATGTGGGTGTCAATTGACCTGTGTCAGGTCATAGAGGGGGTGAGGCCACGATCGGAGGTCGTTTCGAGGCCGAAATTGAAAACAGAAAAAAATTGAAAAAATTGCCGTTTGGGGCAGAAGGAGGCCTCAGATCGAAAAGGTGTATGGAACGAAAGTTGTTCGCAGCCCCCCAAAATGGGAGTACGGATGAGGTCAGATCCAAAATCGGAGGTCATTTAGCGGCCGAAATCGAGGTCGCCGTTTAATGAGGCACAGGGAGGTCGAGGCCGGTGATTATGGTAGTAGTAGTATTGTGATGATTGTGGTAGTAGTGATTGATGATGGTGATTATGGTAGTAGAATTTAAACCCGGGCAAAGCCGGGTACCCCTGCTAGTAATAGTGATAATATTAAGGGTATGATAGTGAATACATGATATTGCCAGAGTGATAGTGACGCTATTGAGGACCATGATAGTGAAGAGAGTGACTGCATGATAGTAACAAGCCCTCTCTGTGAAACCCCTTTATCTATATCTAATTGGAGGTTAGTCGGTCCCCCCCCCCCCCCCCCCCAAGACACACACATATACGTCACACACACTCTCGTATACACTATCACACAATCTCTCTTTCATACACACACACACACACACTCATATACAGTACACTGTCAAACACACAATTTGTTAGTAGTCTTGGCAAATCCAACGTCAAGGCTATTAACCTAATTGCAATGACGACTTGTCTATTTTGACTGCTATGTCGTCATTCCAACCGCGGTTAAAAAGAAAACGTCTAGAGTCTACTCCTTATCTTGCTCTAGGAGACGTTGTACATTAACCAAAACTACCACCGAAGGTGAAAAAAGCATAGAAGAGAAGAAAAAGGGGTTTACCTTAGTTACCGCTTAAGGCCCATCCCGTGTTCCGTCATGTGCAGATCCCTGTCGAACGTGCGCATGAGCGACCCTCTCTTGTTATCATTTTTTCACGCGCTCCATTGAATGAAGTCGCTTTTGTTGTGCTCCTTTAATTCACCCTGTTTAGGTTCGTTTCGGCTTATCTGGCCTTCTTTTTTGTTAGACAGATGTTACGTGATCTAGGGCACACGTAAATGGGCTCCTAAGTGTGTTTAATGGAGACGCGTGTGGAAATAGCTACCGAGGGTACGGGGGCGCCTGGCGTTCCTCGTGTGTGTTTTCATTCCTTTCTCTTTTCATATTCTTTTTTCCTGTTAGTCTGGGCATAGTTTAGCTTTTAGCTTATTTTAGCCTAGCTTGTTTCTCATTCAGGAATTGCTATGCCCCTATGAGTTTTCATATTTTCATAGCCTAGGTGTACAGTTGGTTCACGATCTGAGATTTCGTGGTGGCGGTGCTGTTTGTAGGGTTTGTGTCGGCCGCATTATTAGCGTTATTCCCGAGTCCCCCCTTTCGAGCCTTCACTGTGTCTCAAGGGCCTGGGCGCTTGGTGGTTCGTGATATCCTGGGGTACCCCACGGGGGCCCCACCCTCACACCACAGGGTTTTTCGCCCCTGACACATTCTCTCCTCACGGCTAGGCCACCCTTTTTCTCGCCAGTTTCATTTACTGGTTTTTGTGTTCCCTTACTGTTTTCACCTCCATCCTTTCATACCCCTTTTGCCCAATCCTGGGGTACCCTACGGGGGCCCCTGTTTGTGCCAAACCACCCTTCCTGCCACTTCTCCTCATGGGCTTTGCTCTATCTCTGTGGGTTGGGTGGTTCCTGGGGGATGTGCCTCCTCTCCCCTGGTGTGTCTTCCTTGCCTCTCCCTTGACCGGTTGAGTCAGGATATTATCAAGGAAGACACTGCTCAGCTTGATGGCCATCGTCGCTTGGAGTTCATAAGGAGATGACGCTTTTTTCTGGGCCTCTTTTGGTATTCCCTAGACGCTCCTCTCGCTTTTTCGGCGCCGGACCATCTCGGCCGGTCCCGCAAATTTGCGGGGTGCTCGATTCGGTCCTCTGGGACATTTCGGCTCTCCGCAAATTTGCGGAGATCGTTGGGGGGTCCCGCGAAATTGCAGGAGGGTGGTGTCGGTACGGTTATGCCTCCATTGGCCCGCAAATTTGCGGTAATAGTTGGCTTTCACTATTGACTTTTTTTATGTCATCTTGTTGCCTGATACTATATTGGTGTATGCACTTTCCTGGTGTTATAGGCCCTGCATGTAAGATGTTGAGTGGTGGTTAACACTTTCTAAATCTTTGCAGGTTCTGCTCGTGCTCTTCCGCCTCGGCCGCCCTCCTCACCTACCTCTGTGCTCCCAGTTTAGGGTGAGTACGGATACCTGTTTGCATGTGTGTTCCTGTTTCCCCATGCTCCTTCCCTGGTTCTTCTTGGACATTCTCTCCACTTACTCCTTCGACGTGCTAGTTATGGTGTGTGTTCTTCTAGTGCAGGTAGGCTGCCTTGCTTTCGCCTTGGTTGTCGCTCCCCGTGCTTGGAGAGCCACAAGTCCTGCTTGCGCCACTCGCTCTGTGTGTCCTCTACGGCCTACCTCCCTGCTCTGTGTGGCACGTGTCTGGCCCTGGTGGTTGTGCTGCTCCATGGCCCTGGTTCCTCGGCGGCGGCTGTGGCCTCCTGCTTCCCTTCCGTCGGTGTGGACGATGGTCTCCCGCCACCTTAGGAATGTGGGCCACCGTTCCCCGGCCTTTGTTGCCGACCGGATCCGCGTCGCCCTGGGTATCCTTGACCCGACTGCCGGCCGTTCACCTGGTCCTCTCCCTGCTCGGGCCCTCTCCCCTGGGTCCCGCAGCCGGTCGTCCCATCGTCGGGGGGTTCCCCGGCTCCGTCCACGCTCTCGCTCGCCTCGTCGTCCTCCTGATCGCCTTGACGACGCCCATCGCCCTCGTCATGGTTCTCGCCCTGAGGCCGGGGTTAGCGGCTCTGCCCCTGTGCGCCCTCCCCTGGCCTCTATGGATAGGGGCTCTACTCCCTTCCGCCCGCTTCCCCAGCCCAGACGACTTCCTCTTACGTTGTCCTCTCCGCGCGCGGTTGTTCATGCTGTAGCTGGCCCTCTGCTCCCTCCTCCTACACTGTCCAGGAGGGTCCGCCTGGATGTCGTTGCTTCTCCTACTTCACCTGCTTCAGTGCCTATTCTTCCTTCACGGTCTCGTCCCACGGTGGTGGTCCCTCCCTCCTCCGCCTCGGTGTCGGGCCGCCCTGTTATCTCAGCCCCGGGGATCCTTGCTCTGTTTCCCCCCGCGGCTCCTGGCCTCCTTTCACCCGGCCAGCCTTCCCACTCCCGTCGTCCTGCTCCTTCTCATTCTTCTCTTCCTGACCTTCACTTACCGTCTCGCCAGGGGGGTACCCCTCCTCTTGCCTCGGTGGGGTTTCGCGAGGTTTCGGGGTCCCCTTTCTCAGGAGCTGATGTGTCGCTGGAAGAGGGGTATGGTGCTGTTTCCCCCTCGGCCGTTCGTGATCGGGGACGAGTCCCTCAACGGCGACACGACCGTCGTCGCTCGCCGTCCTTGGGCCGCGCCGCTGCTGGTTCGTGTCGTGGGTCTCGCTCCCGCTCACGCTCGCCCCTGCGGGCCGACCAATCTGGGGGGGGGGGGGTAGCCTCTCTCGGATCAATTGTCGGCTATGCAGGGCTGGGTTGTGTCACGCTTCGACGGGCGCTTGGAGTCGATGGAAGACTCCCTCTTCTCGCCCTTCTTGGCGGTGACTCACCCTCAGCACCTCACCCTACTTACCCCTGCTACGGTCCCCCTCCCTTCTGCAGGCCTACGCTCTGGTCAGACTTCAGCCGCCCTGACATCCTTCCGGCTGTTCAGTCCCTGGCTGTGTTGACGGGTCTGTCCTCCTATGGGACAGGTTTGTGCGACGCCGGTACGCCTGGCTTAGCCATCATGCTCGGTCACCCTCTCCCATTGGTGGCCTGGTTTGCTGAGGCCTTCGACTTCACACACCGATCCGTCGACGGCTCTCCTTCCGTCCCTCCCCCGGAGTCGTCCCTGCTTTTGCCTCCTCTTGTGTCTGTCGGCGGGTTGGACGGCGCGTTCTGGTCCTGGATGAGCGCGCCCGTTCTTGAACTTTGTTCTATTGCTACCCCGTTCTTCTCTCACCCGGATCAGCCCTCTGTCGCCACGGTTTTTCCCTTGCGACAGAGGGTGACGGACTTATTGTCTTGTCTTTAGGTTCCCTCCAGACGTCTGTTCACCACCTGCGGCTTTTCGAGGCGTCTGCGCCAGGCGATCTTCGCGAGGGTTTGGACCGCGTTCAGCGGGTCCACCTTCGGCTCGCGGTGTCTTTGGTTCCCGAGCTGAAGGCGGTTTTGTGCGCGGCAACTCGGCACCGCACGACGGTACGGTCTTCGTTCTGCCGGCCGGCCCCCTTGGTTATTCGTCAGGGTTTGTTGTACTCTGCGCTATATACGTCGGGTTTTTTTATGCAGGATGCTTGGGAATGCTACGCTTCTCTGTCGGCGGCCCCTGCTTCCGACATGCGACGCCGCGCTGTGTCGTTCCGGCCCCTGCTTCCGTCACGCACCGACTCGCTGTGCCGCGCGCGGGGTCTTCTCAGTCCCATCCTTCTGCCGGTCCTCTTCGGGGTGCTGCTGCAAGTGCTGCCTCCTTGCACGGGCGCAGGACTGGGACGTTGCTGGCCTGTGCGTCGGTTCCGCCTCGCACTTCTGTTCTTGCCCCTTTCATCCCCTCTGTGTCGGGGCTGGCCGCCCTTCGAAGGGGTCAGCCCCGCGCCGGCCTGGGGTTGGGGTGGCCCGCCCTTTTCGACGAGGTTGGGGGCTGCGGGGGTAGAGGTGGTCAACGTGGCGCTCATGCCCGCACGGCCCGTACCGGGGGTACCTCCACGTCAACACAATGTGTAGTTCTCTTGGTCGGCCTCCTTGTTCTCCTTCTCGCCTGGGCGTACCGGGTCGCTCCCCTCCTCTCGGGTGCTCCCTCGGGTTGTTTTCGCCCTTGCGCCCCTCGGTAGCCGCGAGGGACGTTGGGGGCGGCGGGTTGCGCGGTGGGGTCTCACCTGGTGGTGGACGTCCAGACCCCCACTCCGCTCTTGTCACCGACGCCGGCCCATCTCTTCAGAGGTGGCCCACGTGTTCACTTCCATGCCCGAGCTGGGTAGCGTCGAGGGAGTTGACCGCCGGTCACCCGGTTTTCCTCTCCCGTGTCTTTCTGGTACCGTCGCCGAACTGCGACGCGTTGCGACCGGTGGTGGGTCTGTCGGCCCTCAACGGGCACATCGTGCACACACGGTTTCGGATGCTGCCGGTACCCCTGGTACGCCTGGCCCTGTGCCCTCTGTCGTTGGTAGTGTCGCTGGCCCTCCAGGATGCGTCTTGGCTCGTTCCTCTCCATCCTCGCTTCCAGCGATTCTTGGCCGTTCGGACTTCCGATCGTGTGTTCCTGTTCGACGGCCTTCCCTTCGGTCTCCGCATCGCGCCGCAGATCTTCTCCGCACTGGTGGGGCAGGCTCTGGGTCCTCTCCTCAGGAGCGGGCTCCAGATCCTGTTTTCCTTGGCCGTTTGGTTGGTAGTTTCCGACGCCCTAGGCCTGTGCATTGGCGACGCCCTCACAGTCGTTCGCAACATCGCACGGTTAGGGTTCCCCTTCGATGTTCCCAAGTCACGCTTGACCCCGTCGCGTGTCGTGCCATGGGTCGGTCTCGCATGGGTTTTGTCCGGCGCTACGGTGACCCGGGGTCTGCCGGCCACGGTGCACCTTCGGTGGACGGTCTTCGCCGTGTTGCACTCGGTCTCCCTCCCGGGGTGGCTCTGGGACTCGTTCGTGGGTTCGCTGCATTGGGCCGCTCTGCCCCTTCCCTTAGGGTGCCTCTGGCTACGCCGCCTCCTCCTCATGGGCACCGCGGTGTTTCCGTTGCCCCTATGGATCGGCTCCTGCCGCTCCCGCGTACCGTTCGCCGACGCTTCGGTCGCTGGGTTGCTCGGGGCTCGCTCTCTGCGGCTGTGCCCTGGACTGCCCCCCCCCCGCCGACGGTCGGGATAACCACAGATACGTCGAGCGAGGTTGGGTGAGGTTTCCAATCGAACCTGGGACGTCCACTTCCCGGCAGATGGGTGGGTCTCCCTCCTCTTACCCGTCTATGCCCTCGGACTGTTGGTTCCTTTGTTCTTCCTGCGGGACCACGCGCTGGCCCTTCGGGGTCCGTCGGTGGCCTTCGGGTTGGACACTCAGACAGGCTGTCCCCTGTTTCCTTATGCGGGGGTCCTCCAGGTCGTTGACACTATTGGGGGTCTCGGTGGAGTTGTTCTTCCTCGCGGACCGACACCCCTTCTCCTTGCATGCCTCCTACCTGCCCGGGCCTGCCACCCTTTGGGCGGCCGCCCTGTCGAGCGGGCAGGGCGTTCTTGTAGAATGGGCGATGAAACGGACTGTGTTCGCCGACCTCGCGGCTTCCTGAGGTGTTCCGGAGGTCGCCTTGTTCGCATCGGGGGTGCCGCGCCAGTTGCCTCTGGACCTCTCCCTCCGGCCTCGCGCTCCGGGGGGGGTCCGGACGCTTTCATGGTCGCCTGGTACAGGTGGCGGTCGTTATTCATCTTTCCGCCCCCAGCCGCGCTGTTGATGTGCCCAGTCCTCGCGGAGCTGCGGCTGTACCACGGCTGCGTCTGGCTCCTCGCGTCTCTGTGGCCGGCACGGACTTGGTCCGCCCGGTTGCCGCGGTGGTGCCCGGGTCCGGTCCCTCTCCCTGTCTCCGGCTTCCACTTGGGCTAGGTTGGGGCCCTGCGGACCTCTTTGGCCTTCGCATCGTGCTTGTTCATGTGGCATGGTGGCTCCCGGTCCCCGGCCGGGCCCTGCCTGACTTCCTGCAGCGTTCCAGGCCGTCTTCTCCTTGGGGGACTTACGGGTCCCGCTGGAGGTCTTTTACTAGGTGGCTACAGGCCACTCGCCTGCCGGTCGGCTCTCCTTCCCTCGTCCTACGCTCCTTGTTTCACCTCTTCCGTCCACGTCGCTTTCCAGTCGACGCTATACGTACCCACTTGTCTGCCGTCCGGGGGGTTCTTAGGGTCCGTCGCTGGGCTGGTCGTTCCGCCACAGGAGCTGGATTCCTTCCTGACGGCTGCCTTCCGGGATCGACCGCCTCCGCGCCAGGTTCCTCCGCAGTGGGATCTGGGGCGGGCTCTGGTCCTTCTGGCTTCCCCCACGTATACAAGGGCCGCTACGCCGGTTCCGTTGCTCGGGCGTCCACTCTTCCTTGTCGCTCTGGCCTCTGGGGATCGGGTGTCTGCACTAGCGGCATTGTCACGGCCCCGGGACTGCGTGCGCTTCTCCCCGTCCTTGCATGGCGTCTCGTTCGCCTCCTCCCCTCCTTTTGTTACCACGCATGGGGGGGAGGCCCCCGTTTTCCAGCCTTTCGCCGTCCGGGCTTTACGGCGTGGGCATCCTCGCCATGTGTTGTGCCCGGTGTCAGCCTTGCACTCCTCTGTTGCGTCTGTGGCGCCGCCTTCGGGTACTGCTGTGTGGGTGTCTCCTCGGACAGGTGGGAGGCTCTCGCAGGTGCAGATGGGCCGCCACGTTTGTCGGACCGTTCGTGCCCGTCACCCTGTTTGTAGGGGTTCTGCGCACGATGTCAGCTCCTTTGCTGCCTCCTTCCGGTTCCTGCCAGTCGATCCTTCCCTGCCATCGCCTCAGCGGTTTTGTGGTCTTCTATCAATTCCTTCATCTCCTCCTACCTCTCCGTGTCCAGTGTTCGACCCCCTCGGCCGGTGATTGCTCTCGGGGGTCGTGTTTCCTGGTGCTCTGGCGAAGATCCCTGGTCTTCCCCCCTTGTCCCTCGTTCTTTTCCTTTGTTTTGTTTTGACAAAGGGGGGGGGGGGGGGTGTACGGGTTTGCAACACTGGATTGCAAGTTTGGGATTATGTATTGTTCCAGTACATAAGTGTTTTTGCCACATTGAAAATTGTGTTTTGTTCTTGTGTTCAGTGTTTTTGTTGGTTTTTGAAGAAAAGGGATTTTGGGTACAGTACCTTTTTGGTTTCAGACAAGTCTATGTTTTTGCATTACTATGAATGACGGGCATGTGTTAAAACTGTTCTTTTTAGCTACTCCTCAGTTTTTCACTCTTTTATTAAACTCTCTTGTTTACATTGTGTCTTTGTCATTCGTAATTTTGTTTTATGCATTGTTTTTTTGGTAGGTTGGGCTTGGATGTCCTCCTCCTATTTGTTATGCAGCCTTGACGTTGGATTTGCCAAGACTACTAACAAATTGGGAGGTTTGACGTACCTCCCAACCTACCAAATAGGAAAACCTACTATTTGGTAGTAGTCTTGGAAAATCCAACGTACATAATACCCTCCCTCACGCCGGACCCCTGCCCATCCGCGTTCTTCTGCTGACGTGAGATGTGATAACAAGAGAGGGTCGCTCATGCGCACGTTCGACAGGGATCTGCACATGACGGAACACGGGATGGGCCTTAAGCGGTAACTAAGGTAAACCCCTTTTTCTTCTCTTCTATGCTTTTTTCACCTTCGGTGGTAGTTTTGGTTAATGTACAACGTCTCCTAGAGCAAGATAAGGAGTAGACTCTAGACGTTTTCTTTTTAACCGCGGTTGGAATGACGACATAGCAGTCAAAATAGACAAGTCGTCATTGCAATTAGGTTAATAGCCTTGACGTTGGATTTTCCAAGACTACTACCAAATAGTAGGTTTTCCTATTTGGTAGGTTGGGAGGTACGTCAAACCTCCCATTATTACCCTGTCTCTCTTTCAAAAACACATACAAAGAAACACTCTTTCTCTCTCTCTCTCACACACACACACACACAGACACACCAGCCACCTGCACCCGTTGCCAGATGTCACCGGATCATAAACCAGATAATAATGTCATCCGGGTTTGTCACTTGTTATCTGTAGTTAGGAGGGGGGGGGGGGGGAACGAGCCAGATCCTATTAGATAGAGATAAGAGTTGTGATTGAGAGGCCTTGTCTAATCAAAACGTAATCGTATTGTGGTAGATAGAATACACTAAAATTATGTGGGTTTAAGGAAGATAATTATGAGAAGGGAAATACAAATTGTGTTCAATACTTTAGCCTTTAAAGTTTTACTGGTAGTGATAAACCTATCCAAAAAAGAATATAATCAAATAATCAAGGAAGTCATTATAAGGTTTCCCAACTATTTTGTATGTACTTTTTGTATATCTTTAGTTTATCCAATGCATAGTATCCCATTCAGTACCGGTGACATCCTTTTCATTATATTCTGGCAACTATTAGGCAATTTGAGTCAGGTTAGGAAGGACATCTACCCATTAAAAGGTTACAGACTATCTCAGTTTAGCCTTTTAGCTACCATATATCTTTCCTAAGCTATACTTGGGTATTTTGTTAATGCACAAAATCGTCTAACATAGCAAACAAATTGTGAAAAAGACGTCGCCGGTACGGAAGGGGTAAACACAACCATATAATATTTGGACTTTGTTCTGTACACCATTATCTGCTTGGAAATTTTTAGATTGCACACACACACACACACACACACACACACACACACACACACACACACACCCACACACTCATAATATTATATAGTATACTGCCACATGCAATTAGCCTATCTCTCTTTCACACACTCTTTCTCTCTCACACACACTCATAATAACTGCCACACACTCAGTCACCCTGACTTATTCACACACACACACACGGTGTCTCACACACACACACACACACAGTGTAACACACACACATACACACACCATCCACCTGCACGCGTTGCCAGATGTTACCGGATCATAAACCAGATAATAATGTCATCCGGGTTTGTCACTTGTTATCTGTAGTTATGTTATGTTATGTGATTAAATGATACTTGTTATTACCTCTCATCCCCCTACACATGATGCTACCCAAGAACAGTCCTCTACGAGTCCCCTGTTGAACTGAACTATTGTCTACCTCACTATAATTTGTTCACCTTAAGGGGAGACTGGCCGGTTTTCTGGTCACCCTTCTCCCTCATGCTTACCCCCAATAGTTTTCAGATTTTATGACGTTCGGCCCATTAGTTTGGCGATTTTAATACCTTTTGCCCCATTTCGTTGTCAATTTTAAGACCTTTCATGCCATTTAAGTGTCGATTTTTTCCTGGCGAGCGATAGCAACCCTGTAATCTTAAGAGTAACCGGCCTTCGGCCGGGAATTTTTCTACCGAAATATGTACAAATTAATCTAGAAGGGGGATCTGATGGATGTTTTTTTTTAAGTATGATGGAGACCCTGCAATTTTAAGAGGAACCTTCCTTCGGCCGGAAAAAATGTCTACCGAAAAATGTACAAATTTATCTTGAAGGGGAGTCTAGGGGGCGTTTTTCTAAGCTAATTGATGGAGGTCTAGGGAGGAAACTAAAAAAATATATGAATAAATGAATTAATAGATCAAACAAACGGCCAGCCTCCCCTTAAACTTTCTTATAGCCTGAAACTCGGAAGTGTGGTGAATCGGGCAAGTGTGTGGGCGTTGTAATGTATTGGATGTGTAGGGTGCTAGCTGCTGGAGTGGTTTAAGGGGTGATATTCACTTAAAGGACTTTTTTTCTGGACACCCTTCTCCCTCATGCTTAGCCCCATTAGTTTTGAGATTTTAAGACATTTGTCCCATTAGTTTGGCGATTTTAAGACCTTTCGCCCCATTTCTGTCAATATTAAAACATTTCGTGCCATTGAGGTGTCTACCTTTTCCTGGCAAGCGATAGCGAGCCTGTAATTTAGGAGGAACCGGCCTTCGGCCATGACATTTTTCTACCGAAAAAATGTACACATGTATTTCGAAGGGGGGTATTTTGCTTAAGCTTGATGGAGGTCTAGGGAGCAACCTAAAACCTCGCCTTAACACTATCTGGTATATTGTATTGGAATGTGTAGGGGTGCTACATGGTGGAGTGGTGTAGCACTATATGTTGTAATGTATTGGAATGTGTAGGGGTGCTACATGGTGGAGTGGTGTTGCACTATATGTTGTAATGTATTGGAATGTGTAGGGGTGCTACATGGTGGAGTGGTGTAGCACTATCAGGGCCGACGTCTTGCGGGTTATTACGATATTATCTTTAACTAGTCCTAAAGATTTTGCTTGATTTTACCATTTTCGAGCAACTTACTTTAGTTTGTACCCTTGACTAAAAAAATCACCTTCCAAGCCTTCCTTCCAATTATAAAAAGGCCCACCCATACCCCCTTCAAACTAAATGTCCCGATAGAAGACTGATTTCTCCTATCCCCCACCCCCGTAGATTAGTGCAAAGTAATTGGTTAAGTACTGTGTAGGAATTGAGAGGTCTGTGTGAGTGGTACTTGTTTTTATCAGTGAGTCATACCCATGTGACCGCCACACTCTACACCCCTCCCCCCCCCCCCCCTCTCTCTCTCTCTTTCTCTCTCTCTCTCTCTCTCTCTCTCTCTCTCTCTCTCTCTGTAAAAAAACAAGAAGTCATACCTTAAATCATTATATACTGCACTGCCAACACCTAGCGAAATATAGAAACAATGTCATAGATAAGGTCGATGAACAAATTATATGGATGTTCAATCATAATATGATTACTCAAATAATAGCCAAATGCAAAAAAATACAATACATCGTAAGGTAAATATACATAAAACAAAGTTTAGGATTTAGTGTTATAATTAGTATGTAATTGATAGCCTCATTATATCATTATTGTTATTATAATAATAAATGTGTATGTATACACTGTATATTGTGAAATTTGTGTGTTATTGTATGAATTATTGTGTGTATAGGTATGTATGTAGGTATATGTACATGCATGTGTGTGTGTGTATGTATGTATGTATATGTATGTATATGTGTATATATATATGTATATACTGTATATGTATTTATGTGTGTATGGGTGTATGTATGTGTGTGGTATATGTAGGCATGTATTAAACTGGAGTGGGAGGGTCATTCTATGACATTAAGGAAAGTAGAAGGATTATAGCAAACCCACGCTAAGCCTAAGCCTAGCTTAGCTAAGGGTCCTTCTTAAACAGTTAGGGACAACTGGTTTGCTAACAAGTATAGAGATAAAAACTTACTAAATGTTGTATTCATGTCTGTGTTGATATTGTACATGTATAATATGAGTAGGGTAAAAGACTGTTTTATCACCTTTGCCCTTTTGAGACGTGTAATTATGTATTCCCATGTATTTATGCTTTCTCAATAAAGAATCAATCAATCAATCAATCAATCTCTCTCTCTCTCTCTCAAAAAAAAAAAAAAAAAAAAAAATAGGTTAGTGTTGTCCGTCAGCCAGCAATCCAACCAGTCAATAAGACTTTCAATCATTCATTATTATATTGTCAGTGAGCCAGTAGTTAACACGCGAACACACACACGCATACACACACACACACATACAGAGAGAGAGAGAGAGAGAGAGAGAGAGAGAGAGAGAGAGAGAGAGTGTGAGTGTGTGTGGGTAAAAGTGAGTGAAGGAAAGAGAAGAATATAGTGAGTTTCTGTGAGTGAATGAGAGTGAGGGAAAAAGTGAGAGAAGAGTATAGAGTGTGTGTGTGTGTATGTGTGTGTTAGATATAGATAAAGGAATATAATTATCGTAACCTAAAGCACTTGGATTTCCTACCAAAGAGTGAGAGCGAGAGATAACACATGTGTAGACATGATAACCTGGCTCCCCTAGCAGGCACCCTCTTTTCAACAATACAAGGACAATATAATTATACAGTATATATATATACCGGTATATATACTATATATATATATATATATATATATATATATATATATATATATATATATATATATATATATATATATATATATATATATATATATATATATATATATATATACAGTATATAGTATATATATATACCGGTATATATACTGTATATATATATATATATTGTTGTCCTTGTTGTATTGTTGAAGAGAGGGTGCCTGCTCGGGGAGCCAGGTTATCAAAACATCAATACAAAACACACACACAATAGTATTTGAAATATACTCTTGAGCATTATATGCTCAACAGTATATTTAAAATACTACTGTTTGTGTGTTTTGTATTTTTATCTGACATAATATATGTAGGGTACGTAAAGTATTCCAAGCATATTATTTAAAGTCTAAGGTGCACCCTATGGCATAGGTGGGTCAGAAAAGGTAACCCGTAACCTCTGGAACTAAAAGAAAGGCTTCAGTAAATCGACTGTAAATATCAAAAGGGCTACAATAAATCGACTGTAAATATCCACACCTCCTCCTTGGCTGACTTTTCCCAAATGGTAGAAGTATTAACTCGATTATTCCCGTAATTTTCGATCTATAAAGGTTAGTGGTCACGATTTCAGACTTACTAATACTGAATGGACTATAGCTTATTCTACAATCAACTTAACCTATTTCAGAGTAGACCACAGTAAAACAGTATCTATATACAGTACTGTATATATCTGTTGAAGTTAACTCATTCCTCCTCCTCCTCCCCCTCCCTCTCTCTCTCTCTCTCTTACTCTCAGTATTATTGGCACTTTGGATCAAAATATATTAGCGTGTATATACTTCGCTTCTGATCCCCCTCCATTTCTTCATACTTAGATACAAAGTTGACGACTGTTTACCTGCCTACCTACACTACCTACCTACCTTCCTGCCTGCCTACCTACCTACCTTCATACCTAACTGCCTACCTGTCTACATTTCCGTCTGCCTACCTGTCTGATTACCTACCTGTCTGCCTACTTACCTACCTACCTCCCTGCCTGCCTACCTACCTACCTACCTCCCTGCCTGCCTGTCTTACTACCTACCTACCTCCCTCGCTAGTAGCCTGTCTCCCTACCTACCTTCTTGCCTGCTTACCTACCTGCCTGCCTGATTGACTGCCTGAATGTCTAGCTGGCTGACCCAGACCGACTGATTGATTGGCTAACACACTGACTGAATCAATTAGTTAACCCCTTCTGTACTGGCGACGTCTTTTCTATATTATTCTAGCTACATTTAGACGATTGTATGCATCTTAGGAAGGATCTGTGGTGGTAAAAAGGGTTAATTAAGAAAGTTACAAGCCTGTTTATTGCTGGAGGCCCTTCTTATACTGAATAAAAACGTCTAAATATACCTAGAATATAATGTAAAAGACGTCGCCGGTACCGAAAGGGTTAATGATTGACTGATTAACCCCTTTTATACCGTCGACATCCTTTTTACTTCATTCTGGCTACTACCAATCGATTGTATTCAGATTAGGAAGGATCTCTAGCAATGATAAGGCTTCGAATGATCTCAATTAACCCTTTTAACTACTACAGATTCTTCCCAAGCTGCATAAAAAGTGGTTAACTGACTGACCAACCAACCAACCAACAAACCGATTTTCTTGTTCCCTGTGATCCTTCCTAAGCCGAAGAAAATCATTTGGCAGTAGCATTAACCCCTTCAGTACCATGACGCCTGTCTTAACTTCTTGTGCTGGTGGTGTAATGGTTTAGATGCTTATGTTCTGGGTGTGGTGTCCCGAGTTGGAATCCCGGGAGGACCATATGCTTTCATTAGTTTATTCAAGTGCATTGGGGTTTGTAGTTGAGGATTAATGTTAAGAACGGAGTGTTACTTAATTCTGGCTTCCATTAATGTTAAGAACGGGGTGTTACTTAATGCTATATTCTAGCAACATTAATGTTAAGAACGGGGTGTTACTTAATTCTGGCTTCCATTAGACGATTCTATGATGTTGAACCCTTTCTGTACCAGCGACGTTTGCTATATTATATTCTAGCTATATTCAGATGATTTTATGAAGCTTAGAAAGGATCTATGGTAGTTAAGAGGGTTGATTGACATAGTTCGAAGCCTTATAATTGCTATAGATCCTTCCTAAACAGAATAAAATCGATTAGTAGTAGCCAGAATAAAATAATAAGGATATGGACGATACAGAAGTGGCTTCACTGTGCATAACGGTTGAATGTACAGGCACTCAGCCTATGCCCGAGAGGGAGTAGTTGGAATATAGAAGATTTTTTTTTGTTTTTATTGAGATAGTATTTACTGCTTTGAGTGCTAGAGGTCGATTATAAGCTAAAGAAAATAAATCGTCTAACGGTAACCTGAATGAGACGAAAAGTATGTCATCATGCTGAAAGGGTTAAGGGGGGTCACCGGTTTTGTTTATCTTTCTCTCCTTTTCTCTCTTTCCCTGGCTTGTATCCATTCGGCCCCATTCAGCCAACTGTTTTAAGACGTTTATCCCCATCCAAGTGTCGATTTCTTCTTGGCGAGCGATAGCGAGCCAGCATTATATGGAGAAATCCGGCTTCGCCGGAGAAATTTTTCTATCGAAAAATTTACAAATTTAGCTTGCTGTAAAAACAAAAATATATACTGTATATGCTGGCTCGCTACCGCTCGCCAAGAAAATATTGACATCTGGATGGGGGTAAACGTCTTAAAACAGTAGGCTGAATGGGGCCGAATGGATAAAAGCCAAAGAGAGAGGGAGAGAAAGATGAAAAAAAGCGAGGTGGGCTGGGTTAACAAAGTGCATAATAGGCCCGTGACAATAAAACCAAGAGTAGATCCACCACACAGCACCGGGTCAGGGTCGGGGGGTCTGTTATTACCGGGAATCAAGAAGTGTGCAGGTGTGTTTGGGGGAGTGACAGCAAGATCTACCCATACCTGTCGGTTGATATTCTCTCTCTCTTGCTCGCTCTCGCTCTAGTTCTCTCTCGCGCTCTCTCTCTCTCTCTCTCTCTCTCTCCCTCTCTCGCTCTCTCTCTCTCTCTCTCTCTCTCTCTCTCTCTCTCTCTCTCGCTCTCTCTCTCTCTCTCAGGAGTGGTAGGTGGGGACTCGGGAGAGAGCCTATCTTTACCTTACACTTTGTAACAAATTATATCTTAGCATTACGTCCGGACTGCCTAGTTCGGACCGCATGGTCTGTGCAGCCTTTATATTTTTTGTAATTATGAATCGCTCTCTCTCTCTCTCTCTCTGTGTATGTGTGTGTGTGTATGCGTGTGTGTGTTCGCGTGTTAACTACTGGCTCACTGACAATATAATAATGAATGATTGAAAGTCTTATTGACTGGTTGGATTGCTGGCTGACGGACAACACTAACTTTTTTTTTTTTTTTTTTTTTTTTTTGAGAGAGAGAGAGAGAGAGAGAGAGAGAGAGAGAGAGAGAGAGAGAGAAAGAGAGAGAGAGAGGGGGGGGGGGGAGGGGTGTAGAGTGTGGCGGTCACATGGGTATGACTCACTGATAAAAACAAGTACCACTCACACAGACCTCTCAATTCCTACACAGTACTTAACCAATTACTTTGCACTAATCTACGGGGGTGGGGGATAGGAGAAATCAGTCTTCTATCGGGACATTTAGTTTGAAGGGGGTATGGGTGGGCCTTTTTATAATTGGAAGGAAGGCTTGGAAGGTGATTTTTTTAGTCAAGGGTACAAACTAAAGTAAGTTGCTCGAAAATGGTAAAATCAAGCAAAATCTTTAGGACTAGTTAAAGATAATATCGTAATAACCCGCAAGACGTCGGCCCTGATAGTGCTACACCACTCCACCATGTAGCACCCCTACACATTCCAATACATTACAACATATAGTGCAACACCACTCCACCATGTAGCACCCCTACACATTCCAATACATTACAACATATAGTGCTACACCACTCCACCATGTAGCACCCCTACACATTCCAATACAATATACCAGATAGTGTTAAGGCGAGGTTTTAGGTTGCTCCCTAGACCTCCATCAAGCTTAAGCAAAATACCCCCCTTCGAAATACATGTGTACATTTTTTCGGTAGAAAAATGTCATGGCCGAAGGCCGGTTCCTCCTAAATTACAGGCTCGCTATCGCTTGCCAGGAAAAGGTAGACACCTCAATGGCACGAAATGTTTTAATATTGACAGAAATGGGGCGAAAGGTCTTAAAATCGCCAAACTAATGGGACAAATGTCTTAAAATCTCAAAACTAATGGGGCTAAGCATGAGGGAGAAGGGTGTCCAGAAAAAAAGTCCTTTAAGTGAATATCACCCCTTAAACCACTCCAGCAGCTAGCACCCTACACATCCAATACATTACAACGCCCACACACTTGCCCGATTCACCACTTCCGAGTTTCAGGCTATAAGAAAGTTTAAGGGGAGGCTGGCCGTTTGTTTGATCTATTAATTCATTTATTCATATATTTTTTTAGTTTCCTCCCTAGACCTCCATCAATTAGCTTAGAAAAACGCCCCCTAGACTCCCCTTCAAGATAAATTTGTACATTTTTCGGTAGACATTTTTTCCGGCCGAAGGAAGGTTCCTCTTAAAATTGCAGGGTCTCCATCATACTTAAAAAAAAACATCCATCAGATCCCCCTTCTAGATTAATTTGTACATATTTCGGTAGAAAAATTCCCGGCCGAAGGCCGGTTACTCTTAAGATTACAGGGTTGCTATCGCTCGCCAGGAAAAAATCGACACTTAAATGGCACGAAAGGTCTTAAAATTGACAACGAAATGGGGCAAAAGGTATTAAAATCGCCAAACTAATGGGCCGAACGTCATAAAATCTGAAAACTATTGGGGGTAAGCATGAGGGAGAAGGGTGACCAGAAAACCGGCCAGTCTCCCCTTAAGGTGAACAAATTATAGTGAGGTAGACAATAGTTCAGTTCAACAGGGGACTCGTAGAGGACTGTTCTTGGGTAGCATCATGTGTAGGGGGATGAGAGGTAATAACAAGTATCATTTAATCACATAACATAACATAACTACAGATAACAAGTGACAAACCCGGATGACATTATTATCTGGTTTATGATCCGGTAACATCTGGCAACGCGTGCAGGTGGATGGTGTGTGTATGTGTGTGTGTTACACTGTGTGTGTGTGTGTGTGTGTGAGACACCGTGTGTGTGTGTGTGAATAAGTCAGGGTGACTGAGTGTGTGGCAGTTATTATGAGTGTGTGTGAGAGAGAAAGAGTGTGTGAAAGAGAGATAGGCTAATTGCATGTGGCAGTATACTATATAATATTATGAGTGTGTGGGTGTGTGTGTGTGTGTGTGTGTGTGTGTGTGTGTGTGTGTGTGTGTGTGCAATCTAAAAATTTCCAAGCAGATAATGGTGTACAGAACAAAGTCCAAATATTAGGATATGTATATACTGTACATTGTCAATCTATTAAATGAGAATAGCAGTGATAAGTAAAGAAATACTGACTGGTATTATAAGTGTGACATGATCAATGAAAATATGAAATCGTGTAGAGGGCGTTACAAAGGGTTTAAGTGTGACCTTGTAAGAAAGAAGAGATGTGTGGAGGGCAAGGGGTGCATACTTATAAGGTTCATGTTCATGTTTACAGTACATATTATTGTGGGGGGGCAAAGTTCTTGTGTTTTTTTAGTATGTTATTGATTACGTTATTCTTTAGCATGTATATTGCTTGATCCTCAATTGTGGTTAACTGATTATTCCTGTATTCCCTAATCATTGGGCATTCCAGGATATAGTGCTCGAGAGAGTGTTTGTTGGGAGCTCTGCAAACCCTACATTGCCTGTGCTCTTCTTCTACCTGCCAATTCAGCTGCCATGGATAACAATAGCCAAGCCTTATTCTTGCATGTACTGAGTCTACCCACCTACTCGTTGTACGTTTACCATAGGTGTATTTGGTCGTAAATGCTACTTTATTGTAGTAGTTTATAGATCGGCTGGTATTATGATGTCTAGCTCTGTCTTCATCCACTCTTTCTTCTTGTGTCTTTTTAATTATAGTTCTCATTTGTTTCAATGACAGTTCAAGAATATGATCAGGTTCTTCTTTCTCTGTGGCCTCCTTGGCAAGCTTATCTGCCCTTTCATTGCCCGGGATGCCTACATGTGAAGGAATCCAGGCAAATTTGACCCCTAGCCCCTTCTCCCCTACACATTTTATCCCCCGTCTGATATCTTGTACAAGGAAAGGATAGGTGGGTTGGGGGCTAGAGATAGCTTCCAAGGCCGCCCTGCTGTCAGATAGGATAAGAATATTCTTTCCCCTTCGAAAGATACTCCCAATTCCCATCGCTATTGCCACCAGCTCAGTTTGAGTGGAGGAGGCCCAGTCCTGTAGCCTGGATAGTTCATCGTCTTCCTGAGCAAAGTTGCCACCACTCATAATAGTGATGGCAGCTCCTGCCCTCCCAGTTACGGTGTTAAGTGAGCCGTCACAGTATACCTGATCAGTGTTCTCATCTGTCATATCTTCTATTAGTGACATAAAGTTTGTCTTCAGAGCGTAGGACGGGGTCTCAGACTTTTTTGTGTCGAGTTGTGTCACTATAATCTCAATAGTGGCCTCTTCCCAGGGCGGAAGGGGGACACTCAATTGCCGGTCATCTGGATGGTAGTCTGTAAGCTGGGTGGGCGGGGTGGGGTCAGTCAGTTGCCAGTCACCGATATAGTAGTCTGTAAGCTGGTAGTCAAGAATGTCAGCAGCAGTTACATGTGGCCAGTCCCTGCCTTTTAAGTCATCTATTCTAAGTAGCTCCATTAGTGCAGTCTTAGGTCGTGTTTCTCTGTCGTCTCTCAGTGTTCGTATGCCTATTATCATATTTGTTTCTTTTATTCTATCAGTGATGGACGATAGATTTAACTCATATCTAAGATTTTTTACCTTGACATTTCTCGGACATCCAAAAATAAGTCTCATGGCTTCATTTTGCAGTTTGTCAAGTTTTTCGATCTGCTTAGCACTCAGACAGGATAGAGCAGGTGCATGGTAGTCAATTACTGATCTAATATAGGCAATGTACATGGTCCTGAGGATAGTGATGGAGGCACCCAAGCCTTTCCATGACATTACTTTAAGGGGCCTTAGTCGTCTTTTACAGGTGGTCATTACATGATTAAATTCAGCATTATTACCCTGTGGTCCCCCAACATACACTCCCAGATATTTATAATAGTCTACCCTCTCCAGTACATTACCATGAAGATGTAGAGGCTTGTTACGATTCCAACCTTTTGTTATGGCTTTTGTTTTGTTTGTTGATATTACCAGGCCTAATTGGTCACAAGCTTCTCCTACCAAGTCTAGGGCACGTTGCATGTCCCTGTGACTATCGGCCTGGATCAAAATATCATCAGCATAGCTTTCACAGATCACTCCTCTGGGAAATTTGAGTCTAACAATAATGTGCATTAATATGTTGAATAGTATTGGACTTAATACTCCCCCCTGTGGTGTACCCAGCTCAAGCTTACGTACTTCAGACTTTTTACCTTGAAAGACGACATATGCACTTCTATTGCTGAGGTATTCCTTGATCCAGCCCAATAGTTTACCTTTTACACCCATTTTCGCCAACTCGCAAAGTATTACATCCCTGTTTGCTACATCAAATGCACCCTTTAAATCTAAAAATACAGTAAAGTTACACCTATGGTTAGAGAGATATGATGTGATACAGGACATTGTACTTCTGCCTTTGATGTAGCCATTCAAATGCGGGCTCAATTGTGACTCTATTTTGTGCAGTAGCCTATTAAGGACAATCCTTTCAATTGTCTTGCAATAACAAGAAAGAAGTGATATAGGTCTCATGGCTGTAACAGAACCAGCCTTGGGTACAGGAATTATGACAGCTCTTTTCCAGTCAGGAGGGATGACACTGTTGCGATAGCTAAGGTTAAAGAAATCCAGCAATGGATTGCCTGCAACCTCTGTCATTGCACGTAGAATGGGATATGTTATCCCATCCTCCCCTGGGGCACTACTTTTGTTGTTGGATAGGGCTCTTTGGAGCTCGTAAGTGTTTATATCTTTACACGAGTCATCCTTAATGGCTATTGCTTCGTCTACTTGTTGGCGAAAATCCGGCAGGTTGGGTCCTAGCTTATTCCTAACTCTGAGAGACAGATTACTGTAGGTGGAGGCAGAGGCCCATTCATCCATAAGGGTTTGAGCATATTCCTGAGGGTGGGGATGTGCTGCAGCTTGGTTAGTTTTCCCCCTTGCAATATTTATTTTCCTCCACACAACACTGATGGATGTATCTTTATTTGTGTGATTTAAAAAGTCTAACCAGAATTTCTCCCTTGCTTTAATTTTAGCCTGATGGGCCCTTTGACCACAGATTTTTATATTTTCAAAGTTTTCACCAGTTTTATTACCCTTCCAAATTTGTGTAGCAGTTTTTAACAAATTGGTGGTATCTTGTACCTCTTTATCATCCCTGTACCACCTTTGCCAGATTCCACCCTTGGCATTTGAACGGTATTTGTTTCCCCTATTATTTTTCTTTTTTTTCTTGTTTGATTGCTGTTTGTTTGTTGTCTTTTTATGAGAGATTTGCTGTTCAGCATATCTTGTTAGATTTTGATAGAAAGTATTTATTGAGTTAGTCTCAGGATATGACTCAAACCACTTACTCATTCCCTCCACAAATTCTTTGGTATGCTGTGGTAGGAGTTGGAGCCTCTTCCTCCCCCCATCAACCCGCCTCTTTTTAACATCTAGCTTAGTTAATAGTGCAAAGTGATCAGATAATAGTAAGTCCTGCTTGTGAACAGAACAGGTACGATATGGCTCGTTATACAGACAAACATAATCTAGCCTGCCACCTAGGACATGCGTTGACTCCGGCTGTCCTATTAGTCTTACCTCATTACAGGAGTTTATATAATTTAACCATCGTTGACCATTAACATTAGTATTATTCCTACCTTCATGCGAGGACAGAGCTCTATGGTGAGCATTTAGGTCGCCCATCAATAGAGTCTGTTCTTCATATAGCAGGTCAGGAAATTCTTGTGTATCGAGTGAGTTGCAACCTACATATATGTTGATTATATTAAGTTGGTAATCATCAAGGTATAACTTTAAAGATATATTTTCAGTGTCCCTACCAAAAGAATCAAAATAAAAAGACGTCGCCTTTACAGAATATGTTAATACAGTTCATCATTTTATTCTCATGTTCATCCACTAGGTTGTAAAATGTGTATTTTCGGCTCATCAGGCTGTCATTCTTTAAATAAATTGTTTATCATAATCATCATTATTATCATTATTAAATACATAATTGATTACAAGCCCCCTGATAAGGACATCATTCTCTTACCTACCCAAATTTGAATATTTTATCAGTTTCATCCTTTGAAATGTTTATCTCTACCTCTTACTTAAAGCTTATTTGTTTGGACCCCTTCTCCCTCATGCTTAGCCCTTTTAGTTTTGAGATTTGCCCCATTAGTTTGGTGATCTTAAGACAATTTGCCTCATTCATTTGTCAATTTAAAGACCTTTCATACCATTTAGGTGTCAACAATTTCTGGGAAATTTGTCTACCGAAAAATTTACAAATTTATCTCGTAGGGGGGTCTTGGGGTGTTTTTTTCTTAAAGCTTGATGGGAGGTCTAGGAAAAAAATAAAACAAAAATTAAAAACATGTGCAAATGTGTGCAAAACGGAAACACATACTATTTATCTTATAATCAGTTATAGATTGATAAGCAACATGTGTTATCTCCATTGAATCATTTCATCTTGTCTCCCAGCCCACATCTCAACCAATGAGAACGAAAGCTTTATCAGCTAAAATCCCTTGCCAATAAGAAAGCAGACCTGTTCCCTCCAATTGTAAGGGGTGTGGGAAGGGGGGAGGGGGGATTTCATGTCTAGCCATATTAGTTTTGAGATTTTAAGACATTTGTACCATTACATTGGCGATGTTAAGACCTCTCATGTCCTTTAGGTGTCGAGTATTTCATTAGAATATAAGAAAATGAGAGTCTGCAGAAAGCCGCCCAACTCACCAATACCCTGGGGACCGACCCCACAAAAACGTAACAAGATTACGGGGATCTACAGAGCGCCGATTGGCCCACAACCGGCAGATCCCCCCTCATACCCAACCGAGCCTACAATTTAGTTTGGCCGGGTAATTTTTCTACCAACAAATGCACAAGTTTATCTGGAAAGGGGGAGTTATAGATATGTTGAATAGGCTAACGAGTGCAAGAGTAGGATCAAGAACGATAGAGAGCTTCAAGACAATATTAGATAGGCACATGGACGTGATGGGCTGGGTGTGAAGGGGATCTGCCTTATGTGGGCCAGTCGGCCTTCTGCAGACTCCCGTTTTCTTATGCTCTTATCATACCCTCTTTAAACCCACACGTTCTGACAGTGTACAATCACTTCATATCGTCACCAATTACATTATTACAACAGTTAATTATCACAATGAGCACTGATAAATGCGTACGTGATAATCGAAACGACTGTGAGAGAGAGAGAGAGAGAGAGAGAGAGAGAGAGAGAGAGAGAGAGAGAGAGAGAAAATCAGAGAGAAAATCGTGGAAATAGCCTCTCTCTCTCTCTCTCTCTCTCTCTCTGTATGTGTGTGTGTGTTTCTGATTATTCTATAGCGGTGAAAACTGCTCCATCGTGTGTACTTGTATACGTTCATGTTATGATGTTAATGTGTGTGTGATTGCTCTGTTCCACTGTGTGTGTGTGTGTGTGTGTGTGTGTGTGGATGTGCGTGTGTGTGTGTGTGTGTGTGTGAGTGTGTGTGAGAGTAAGAGATATTATTCTAGAAGCAGTGACTACTTTCTGATCCGCCATGTTGAAGTGTGTAGGGTACGTATAGTGTGTTGTGTGTGTGTGTGTGTGTGTGTGTAAATAATAATAATAATAATAATAATAATAATAATAATAATAATAATAATAATAAACGGTTTATTGATAATTGCAGCCGTAGGCTGAAATTGTACAGAGGAACAGTTGTTTAGCTTAACTCTAACTTATATTATCTTATAATAAAGACCAAGGCATGAGGTAGTCTAAGAGCTGTTTGACGAGATCAATATTATTACCGGTATCTCGTATGAATTTGATTTCGTATAACTTCTGTTTTCTTTCTTTTCATTCTTTTCTTTTCTCTTTTTTTTTTCCATTTCCGTCACCGTATTTAATTAACCTTAAGAAAGCTAGTATTTACACGAGCGCGTTTCCCGGCATTTTTTTTTTTTTTTTTTGGGGGGGGGGGGGAAGCAAGTATATTTATTAAATTATTTATTATAATGTATTATTTGTTTATTATTGCTTTATTTATTTAATTAATTATTAATTTATTTTTATTTATTTATTTATGTATTTATTTTATTTTTCTTATTTATATATGTGTGTGTGTGTGTGTGTGTGTGTGTGTGTGTGTGTGTGTGTGTGTGAGTGTGTGTGTGAGAGAGTAAGAGAGATTATTCTAGAAGCAGTGACCACTTTCTGATCCGCCATGTTGAAGTGTGTTGGGTACGTATATTGTGTGTGTGTGTGTGTGTGTGTGAGAGATTATTCTAGAAGCAGTGACCACTTTCTGATCCGCCATGTTGAAGTGTGTTGGGTACGTATATTGTGTGTGTGTGTGTGTGTGTGTGTGTGAGAGATTATTCTAGAAGCAGTGACCACTTTCTGATCCGCCATGTTGAAGTGTGTTGGGTACGTATATTGTGTGTGTGTGTGTGTGTGTGTGTGTGAGAGATTATTCTAGAAGCAGTGACCACTTTCTGATCCGCCATGTTGAAGTGTGTAGGGTACGTGTGTTGTGTGTGTGTGTGTGTGTGTGAGAGAGAGAGAGAGAGAGAGAGAGAGAGAGAGAGAGAGAGAGAGAGAGAGAGAGAGAGAGAGAGAGAGAGAGATAATCAGAATCAGAATATTTATTTTTCCATTTTACAATGGTTCTTCACATAAAACATTAAAAAATATTAAAACATATACTGTATAATTATACATATTTACAATAATAAACATCTCTAGTATGTTACTATGGACAGTCTGCAATATCTATACAAAATTAGTTACATTATTATTAAAAACAAAATTATAGATCCATTTCATGTTTCAGAATATGATTTATTTATACTGTATATGCTTAAACGTGTTTAGGTTAGTTGTGTTTTTTACTGACCTTGGCAACTTATTCCATATTTTAGGTCTTGCTACCAAAAGCGATCGTTCACCATAAAAGGTGTTTGTTCTCTGTACATATAGATGGTTTTGCTGTCTTGTGTTACTATTTATGATTTCATTAACAATAGGAAAGTGTATTAGCCAGTTTGGAATTAGCTTATGCCTTTCTATATACACCGCAATAGCTGTATCATATATATATTTTTGCTTTATTTTTAACCACTCTAATTCCTTTATTATCGGAGTTACATGGTCGTATTTTTTTGCTCCACCCACTGCTAGCGTTGCAGCAAAATTCTGAATTTTGTATTTATTTTTATTTTTTTTGAGAGAGAGAGAGAGAGATAGATGAAATGAATCTAGTGGTAGTCAGAACTCTTTGTTTCATGGTGTGCGTGCGTGTGTGTGTGTTGAGAGGTAGTGTGAGTTTATCTGCTTGCGATTATGTGTGTATGTGTGAGTGCGAAATGTGGGTGTTGAGAGATAATGTGTGTGTGTGTGTATATATATACATTGAGAGGTAGTGTGTGTGTCTGTGCGTGCAATCATGTGTACATGTGCCATGAGTGTGTATGTTGAGAGATGTGTGTATGCGTGTGTGTTTGTGTGTGTGGGTGGTGGGTGGCTGACTATGATACTGGTATATACTGGATCAAGCTAGCAATATAACCCACCAACAAAACACATTCTTCTATAGTCACTGTTGTTATTTATGCATTAGACAATAACAATACCCTGCAGTGAAGTTTAATGTATATTCCTTTATAACGCAATGCTATATACAGTAGGTATGACACAAACAAGTAAATGTAAAGAGTAGCTTAAGGGGACCCACCTCGTTTTTATTATCTTTCTCTCCCTCTCTCTTTGGCTTGTATCCATTCGGCCCCATTCAGCCTACTGTTTTAAGATGTTTACCCCCATCCAGGTTTTAATATTTTCCTGGCGAGCGGTAGCGAGCCAGCATATATAATTGTTTGTTTTGACAGCAAGCTAAATTTGTACATTTTCGATAGAAATTTTTTTTCCGGCGAAGCCGGATTTCTCCATACAATGCTGGCTCGCTTTCGCTCGCCAGGAAGAAATCGACACCTGCATGGGATAAACATCTTAAAACAGTTGGCTGAATGGGGCCGAATGGATACAAGCCAGAGAAAGAGAGAAAAGGAGAGAAACATAAAAAAAGCCGGTGACCCCCCTTGTTGTTGTTGTTGTTCCCCAAGCTGCCTGGCCGAACAGCCCCAAGGCCCCGAGTAAGGCCAAGGCCATAAACGAGCGCCCCCACAGAACCCTCCCTGCCGACCACAATAAAGCCTGGGTGACCGAAGCCACTCCATGGCGGGGAGCTGAGAGGGTGCGTAAACGCCCGGGAAACCAAAGCCCCACCCAGGGCCCTGTGCCCCTCAGCAATTATGAAGAGAAAGTTGAGGGGCAAAGGAATAATGTGACGCTTTAGCTTCCAATCTTGGTAGATTGGGAGGTCAATCCACGGAAGAGACGCCGTCACTTGAGATCTAGAAAATATATAAGTAAAAAGAACAGTCAGAGTAAGCTATGGGTATGGCAGAGATCGCTCAGGTAGACCAGCCCATCGCCGTCGGTGACCCCCCTTAAGTGTATTTGTACCGATACGTATGGCACTACAAGCTTGACGTCATTAGAGACCCTGTGGTAAGAGAGAAGGTCATCCTTTTATGTAGACGCCATTTTGGTGCCACAATTATTATCTCAGAACAGGATGCTATTGTATGGGTTTAGGTATAATTGAATGTAAAGGGAGGCAAAGACACCAGTGGGACCAAATGGTGGGGGTTAATCGATCTGTGTTACTCTCTCTCTCTCTCTCTCTCTCTCTCTCTTTCCTTCTTTTTTAGAATTATTGGTCTAGTCTTTTTCGCTAATTGTATATTTCATATGTTCTAAAGTGCTAATTATCGCCAAATCATTTTTAATCATCATAATTTAATCGATAATGTAACTTGATTTGTGCAAACCGTACATATATACCAAATACTTAAAATACTTAAAATTATTATCAATTAGTATAGCCTACATTGGTACGGACATGTCCTTCTCTCTTCACTCAATCACTGTATTAAAAATAAGATACAAATACAAATAAATAAATAAATTAATTAATATATAGGCATATAATTTTATATATATATATATATATATATATATATATATATAGTATATACTGTATATACCGGTATATATATATATATATATATACCGGTATATATATATATATATATATATATATATATATAATTTTTTTTTTTTTTTTTTTTTTTTTTTTTTTTTAAAGTTATGTATAGGCCTAATAGACTAGGTTGAAAACTTGGGTATGTTATTCTGAGATTGTCACGTTAGATTATGCCGTACATTAAGTTATAATGGTTTAGGTTGAAGTATCCTATCTTGTAACAGGTGATTGATTTGACCGGGGGTTGTAAGACATGATTTGACACAAGCCAAAGGACTAGAATAATGAAGGCATGTGAACATTTGGTTGACTTGACTTAACATGAATAACATGACTTAGATAAGACAAAGGACTAGAGAAATGAAGATATATTAACCTATGGTTGACTTGGCTTAACATGAATACCGTGACTTGACGTAAGACAAAGGATTAAGCGATGGTGTCTGAACCGGATGTTGGGCATAATACCACTTCTAGGAAGTGGTATTATGAAGCATCCGTGGGGTGTCCTTGGGGATGTGAGGGTGGGGGCGGGAGTCGGTAAGTACAGTCAAATGCATGACTAGCGATGCACCCATTTGGATCAGTATCGAACGCAAACGAGACATTACAATGCTTAATTTATTATAGCCCAGATGCTTCAAAACTTGTTTTACAAGTTTCAAAGATTCGAATTGGTGTAACCTTACAATTATATGCTCACAACTGTACAGACGAGCTAGAATGACTTTATTTTATGCAATTGAATTTTGGTAGTTTGAATGTATGCATCAACCGATATCAATCTTGATTGCAGTCTATTCACTATAAGTAGGCCAGATATTTTGACCATTAACATATTATAACTAAAATAAGACTAGAACAATCCAGCTGATAATCTTTTTGAGAACAATCAAACGGGAAACAGGTGTTGAAAGCTAGCTCATTATAAGTTACAGTAAATAACATTAAAAGACGAGAAGGTGGGGCGTGGCATAGAGGGTGGGAGGTGGGTGTAGGGATAGAGAGGGTAAGAGGTGGGGGTAAGGATAGAGGGCGGGAGGTGTGGGTATGGATAGAAGGGGTGGGAGGCTGTCATTAGACTATTTAATTCAGCTTAAGAACGACCTGTGAGAAACTAGATGCCAATGGAGATAATTTTTACCCTTATAAAGTCGTTGTCACGTAAGCGCTTTTTCCGGCAATATTTTGGAGCAATTCACGTCTGACAGATTCAAAATTCAAGTTAGGCCTACATCAGTTATAGGCTACCTATCTGTCTATCTATTGCCTGACGCCGTGATCCCCGAAGGGGTGGCCACGAACGAAACGCCCCCATGCAAAACTGTCCCCAATCAATCGACGCCCCTCCTCCAAACCAGCACCGCCTTCATCCATATACTTCTTCACTCCATCCTTCCACCTCTCTCTCGGTTTAAACTCCCTCTCTGTCCTTCCACCTCGCTCTCGTACACCCTCTTAGTCATTATCTCGCTTCCTATACGTTCCATATGGCCGAACCATCTCAAGGTGTTCATTGGATAGAGGGGGTAGGAGGTGGGGGTATGGATAGAGGGTAGGAAGTGGGTTATGGATAGAGGGGGTGGGAGGTGGAGGTATGGATAGAGGGGGTAGGAGGTGGAGGTATGGATAGAGGGGGTAGGAGGTGGAGGTATGGATAGAGGGGGTGGGAGGTGGAGGTATGGATAGAGGGGGTAGGTGGTGGAGGTATGGATAGAGGGGGTAGGAGGTGGAGGTATGGATAGAGGGGGTAGGAGGTGGAGGTATGGATAGAGGGGGTGGGAGGTGGAGGTATGGATAGAGGAGGTGGAGGTATGGATAGAGGAGGTGGAGGTATGGATAGAGGGGGTAGGAGGTGGAGGTATGATAGAGGGGGTAGGAGTGAAGGTATGGATAGAGGGAGGTGGAGGTATGGATAGAGGGGGTAGGAGGTGGAGGTATGGATAGAGGGGGTGGGAGGTGGAGGTATGGATAGAGGAGGTGGAGGTATGGATAGAGGGTGGGTAGGGATGGAGGGGGTAGGAGGTGGAGGTATGGATAGAGGGGGTAGGAGGTGAAGGTATGGATAGAGGAGGTGGGAGGTGGAGGTATGGATAGAGGGGGTAGGAGGTGGAGGCATGAATAGAGGGGGTGGGAGGTGGAGGTATGGATAGAGAGGGTAGGATGTGGGTATGGGTAGATGGGGGGGGTGGAGGTATGGATAGAGGGGGTAGGAGGTGGAGGTATGGATAGAGGGGGTAGGAGTGGAGGTATGGAGAGAGGGGGTGGGAGGTGGAGGTATGGATAGAGGAGGTGGAGGGATGGAGAGGGGGGGGGGGAGGTGGAGGTATGGATAGAGAGGGTAGGATGTGGGGTATGGGTAGATGGGGTGGGAGGTGGAGGTATGGATAGAGGAGGTGGAGGTATGGATAGAGGGGGTAGGAGGTGGAGGTATGGATAGAGTGGGTAGGAGGTGAAGGTATGGATAGGGGGGGTGGGAGGTGGAGAAATGGATAGAGGGGGTGGGAGGTGGAGGTATGGATAGAGAGGGTAGGATGTGGGGTTGGGGAAGATGGGGTGGGAGGTGGAGGTATGGATAGAGGGGGTAGGAGGTGGAGGTATGGATAGAGGGGGTGGGAGGTGGAGGTATGGATATGGGGGCAGGAGGTGAAGGTATGGATACAGGGGGTGGGAGGTGGAGGTATGGATAGAGGGGGCAGGAGGTGAAGGTATGGATACAGGGGGTGGAGGTGGAGGTATGGAGAGAGGGGGTGGGAGGTGGAGGGTATGGAGAGAGAGGGGGTAGGAGGTGGAGGTATGGATAGAGAGGGTAGGATGTGGGGTATGGGTAGATGGGAGGTGGAGGTATGGATAGAGGGGGTAGGAGGTTAGGAGGTGGGGTATAGATAGAGGGGGTAGGAGGTGGCGGTATGGATAGAGGCGGTAGGTGGTGGAGGTATGGATAGAAGGGGTAGGGATAGAGGGGGTAGGAGGTGGCGGTATGGATAGAGGCGGTAGGTGGTGGGGGTATGGATAGAGGGGGTAGGAGGTTGGGGTAGGGATAGAAGGGTAGGAGATGGGGGTATGGATAGAAGGGATAGGAGGTGGGGGTATGAATTGGGGTAGGAGGTGGGGGTATGGATAGAGGGGGTAGGAGGTGGAGGTATGGATAGAAGGGGTAGGAGGTGGAGGTATGGATAGAGGGGGTAGGAGGTGGAGGTATGGTATTAGAAGGGTAGGAGGTGGGGATATGGATAGAAGGGGTAGGAGGTGGAGGTATGGATAGAAGGGGTAGGGGGCGGAGGTATGGATAGAGGGGGTAGGAGGTGGAGGTATGGATAGAAGGGGTAGGAGGTGGGGGTATGGATAGAAGGGGTAGGAGGTGGAGGTATGGATAGAAGGGGTAGGAGGTGGAGGTATGGATAGAAGGGGTAGGAGGTGGAGGTGTGGATAGAAGGGGTAGGAGGTGGGGGTATGGATAGAAGGGGTAGGAGGTGGACGTATTGATAGAAGGGAGTACAAAGGAGTACAAAGGAAATCAAGCAACAACAGATCTAGTGACCCTTCTAGGCTGCTTGTCCTCCAAAACACTGAGGATCAAGTGTCCAAACAGTGGTTTAGAGTGGGTAAGGGAACATTGGAAAGGGAACTACTGCCCTGCCACTAACGTGGCAGGACTAGGAAGTTAGTAGGGGACATATGGGTTAGTAACTGAGGGGAGGATAAAGTTATTCATTTACAAACGCAGTCAGTCGCGGGTTTGATGCGAGATATTTGTCTAGGCGGAATTTAAATGAATCAACGGTGCTGCAGTCTATAACGTCTCGGGGAAGCCCATTCCACAAGTTGACAACTCGATTGAAGAAGAAATTCTTAGATTCGTGCGAGTTAAAAGATTTACCAATAATTTTGCAACCGTTTCCCCGCGTGTAATTAGATTGGTCAATAGTGAAGTACTTACTACAGTTCATATTGTCGATGTCTTTGATGATTTTGAACACTTGAATTAAGTCGCCTCTTAATCTGCGCTGGGTTAAAGGAAATAGATTTAATTCTCTAAGACGCTCTTCGTATGGTTTGTTCTTTAGGCTAGGTATCATTTTGGTAACTCTACGTTGAACTCGTTCTAGCTTGTTTATATCTTTTTGGTAATAAGGGCACCAGGATTGAACGCAGTATTCCAGAAGAGGGCGGACTAAGGAATTGTAAAGGGTTAGGATAACTTCTTTGGATTTATGCTCAAATGACCTGCCTATAAAGCCAATTATTTTGTTTGCCTTCTTAACAACTTCTGAACATTGTTGACTCGGTTTTAGGTTACTCGATATTGTTACTCCCAGATCAGTTTCTCTGTTTACATTCTTAAGCTGAGTGCCATTCATCGAATAGTTTGCTTTCTCATTTAGGTATCCGACATGTAGTACTTTACATTTATCCGCATTGAAACTCATTTGCCAAATTTGGGCCCAACATGACAATTTATCTAGATTGTGTTGCATATCGTCAACTTGTTCTTTTGAGAGTACGCTATTTGCAATTTTTGTATCGTCAGCAAATTTTGAGATTGTGCAGGTGAGACCCTCATCTATGTCGTTGATGTAAATTAGAAAGAGAATTGGTCCTAGTACCGATCCCTGGGGTACCCCGCTACTTACATTGGTCCATTTAGATGCCTTACCGTTTATGACTACCCTTTGCTTTCTGTTGCTGAGCCAATTTTCTATCCATTTCAACACACCGTCTTGTATTCCATGCGCTTTTAGTTTTAGCAGTAAACGTTTGTGGGGAACTTTGTCAAAGGCCTTTTGAAAATCAAGGTATATAATATCTACAGCTTTACTCTCATCGTAGAGGTTGAGGATATCGTGGAAGAAGTCTAAGTGGTTTGTTAAACAGGAACGTTTTTTACGAAAGCCGTGTTGAGTATCTTTAAGTATGTTATTTTCCTCTAAGTGATTTACGAGTCTGTCTCGTATGACCGTTTCTAGCATTTTACATACAACTGAGGTTAAGCTAATTGGACGATAGTTACTGGGTAGGGATTTGCTGCCTTTTTTGAATATCGGTGTTGCGTTGGCTAGCTTCCACTGATCAGGCATAGTTCCAGACTGCAAGGATTTATTGAATAGTAATGTCAGTGGTTTGGAGAGCTCATTCTTAGCTTCCTTTAGAACTCTAGGCGAGATTGTATCAGGTCCTGGCGTTTGATTTACCTTGAGTTTATCTAAACAATTCAATACTTCTCTCTCTGTAACGGTGATATTGCTTAGAACATCTGAATTATCAATCTGAATCGGCGATGGTGTAGGGATATCACTGAGGTCTTCTGTTGTAAAAACTGATGCAAAGAAGGTATTGAGGGCATTACTCATTTGTACTTCGTCTTTGGTGTATTCTCCTTTTTCATCGACTAACAGTTGAAGTAACTACTTTTTTCTTTCTGATATAACTATAGAATTCTTTCGGGTTTGTTTTACTTTGATTCGCAATATGTAACTCTAAGGTCTTTTTACTTTGCTTAATTAACTTTTTGGCTTTGCGTCGTAGCTCTACAAATTTCACCCGTTCTTCGTCATTTTGTGAGGATTTTAATCTATCATTAGCAAATTTTTTAGCAAGCAGGCAGTTTGAAATATCTTTATTCCACCATTTGGGCTTATTATTATGGCCTGGACGCCGTATTTTCGATGGTATGCAGTCTTGCACTGCTTTTAGGTAAGTGGTTTCGAATAACTTCCAAGATGTATTTATGTCGTTATTGTTAATTAAAAAGCTCCAGTCAGTTTCTTTAAACATAGCTCTAAGTTTATGGAAGTTTGCTTTCTTGAAATTAGGGACTTTTTCGATGCTACTATTTGGTTCGTTACTAGTAAACTTTAAAGTGAAAGTTATCGTACGATGGTCGCTGTTACTGAATTCATCACCAACATTCAAATTCTCTATCAATTCTTCTTTTGTTGCAAGTACAATGTCAAGAACGTTATTACCACGGGTCGGCGTTCGAACAAATTGATAAAGCGAACTCTCTTGCAAGTTCGTATACAAGTCATGTCCGGAGTGTGAAGTAAGAGTATCGCCCCACTTGGTCACAGGTAAATTAAAGTCGCCAAAAAGTACGGTATCTTGTGAGTTACTTACATCTGCAATTTGTTCGTAAATTTCTCGGTCAGTTTGCACTGATTGAGCTGGAGGTCTGTATATTAACGCAAGTATTATTTTTGTACCTTTATTATTCTTTATTAGCACAAAAGATGTGTCGACGTTCACAATTTGAGGTTTTGACACGAGGGTCGGGTTAAGACTTTCTTTGATATAAAATAAAACGCCACCTCCATTTTTATTTATTCGGCTGTTCTCAAACATTACATAACCGGGAAGTGAATACTCTGCTAAAAAGTCTCTATCTTCTGTATTGAGCCAAGATTCTGTTATGCCAATCACATCATAATTTTCTGTAAACACTAGTTCCTCTAAATCTGAAAATTTATTGCGTATGCTACGAGCGTTTGCATAGAAAACCTTTAAAGTTGCGGTTTTAGAACTCGCAGAACGTTCTTTCATCGAATTTTTGGTTCTGGTCGGATCTACATTTACATTCATGGCTGTCCTCGGTCCTCGGTCGTTATCCCTGACGGTTTTGAATTTGGGTCGTGTTGGTGGAGCTTTATCCAAATTCGCGGTTCTTGACAGATTAGTATTTAATTCCTTTGTAGGTTGCCGTCCTCGCTGTCTTCGGTCCTCCTTCCTGGTTGTCCTGTGCCGAGTCGATTTCTTCTCCGAAAATCCTTCACCGCATCGTTGAGAAGACGCCCAAAACGTGCTGCTCCCACCTGGTTCAGATGAACTCCATCGTCCGAAAACAAATAGTCATCGTAGTAGAAATTGTCCCAGGTGTCGACGAATCCCACGTTCTCCTTCCTGCAGAGGTTTGCTAGACAACGATTTGTGCTGGTGGCTATGTTGTAAAATCGGCTCTCTACACCGAGCCGGGGGACGATTCCTGAGACGATGATCCTTGATGACTTCTCCTTAAACGACTTGATCAGCTGCTGGTACTTTAAAAGCAAATCTTCCGACCGGGTTCGCTGTACATCGTTGGATCCAACGTGGATGACGTACATTGTATTAGCAGGGGCCAGCTTTGATACTTCGTCAACTGCTGTAACTACGTCATCCACACCACCACCAGGGATACAAAAACGCTTCCTGGTCTTAGGTGCCCTGGCGCAAAACTCTGTGAGCTGACCACGTATCATCGAGTCTCCCACGAGCCGGACTTCTTCTATTTCCTCTTCGTCATCTGAGTCTGCGAGTATCTGGAAACGGTTTTGACACTCGGTAATCGGTATGTGTTTCCTGGTCTTGGGGCAAACGTTGTTCCTCACGACACGGAAGTTGTCTTGAGGGGGAAGAGAGTCACTATTTGTATCTTGAGTATCGGGAACATCAGCTGAAGTGGCTACTGTAGGCGTTGAATTGTTGGCAGTTGACGTTGGGGCGTTGGTGGCTGCTGGAGTTGCGGTGACAATTGAAGTTTGTGGTACTCCAACGTTGAGTGTTACAAACTCTTGGAGTGATTCCAGCTTCATGGTGAGGACGTTGATCTTGTTGTAGGCTTCATCTAATTTCACTGTAAAATTCTCTCGTTGCTGGCAGAGCCGGCAGACTTGAAGATTGATAGTAGCAAAGGGGTAGGAGGTGGGGGTATGGATAGAAGGGGTAGGAGGTGGGGGTATGGATAGAGGGGGTAGTAGGTGGGGTATGGATAGAAGGGGTAGGAGGTGGGGGTATGGATAGAAGGGGTAGGAGGTGGAGGTATGGATAGAGGGGTAGGAGGTGGAGGTATGGATAGAGGGGTAGGAGGTGGAGGTATGGATAGAAGGGGTAGGAGGTGGAGGTATGGATAGAAGGGGTAGGAGGTGGGGATATGGAAAGAAGGGGTAGGAGGTGGAGGTATGGATAGAAAGAGTAGGAGGTGGGGGTATGGATAGAAGGGGTAGGAGGTGAGGGTATGAATAGAGGGGGTAGGAGGTGGGGTATGGATAGAGGGGGTAGGAGGTGAGGGTATGGATAGAAGGGGTAGGAGGTGGGGGTAGGGATAGAGGGGGTAGGAGTTGGGGGTAGGGATAGAGGGGGTAGGAGGTGGTTTATCACTTAATTGAAATAGGGTTTACAAATTATGCTGGCATTTCTAAGATATGTTAATAGAGCTTTCTCATTTGATTTGGTACATATATATATATATATATATATATATACAAGGCTCATGATTATTGGCTTAACAAAATACATGAATTGTAGATAATTAATTACTGATTGATTTATTTCAAATACAAGCTCAATGAGATGTTAAAAAAATGTGTATATAGGTTGTCAATTTAGTAGTGATAATTTCATTAATAATTATTTATATCATAAGTATTACATTATACAAGAAAAATAATATAAAGTGGAGAGGGAGTTACAGACGTACGAGTATGACATTTTACAGTGGAGAAGGAGTTACTGAGGGAACGAGAAACACAAACATAAGCATACAGAAGTGTCACACACCTACCTACAACATTGGAATCCTATGTCAGTTACACACAAAAATATGCAGAATATAGAAATAATACCAACACAATACACTACTAACATGTGAGGAATCTTAATATGCCATTTTACATCGATTGGTAATATGCTTTAAGTTACAACGTAATCTTCGAATTTCAAGTGTGGAAGGCCGGCAGTGACAGGAGATAATATCCTTATTAAGAGTCACTACATACCTCAATACTGATTCATACTCTGGGGAAGTCTAGTGGTGGTGGTGGTGGTGGTGGTCAACAGTCAACCACCAAACAGGTGTGGAAATTGACAGCCCATTTGGTCTGGCCTTTTTTGAGTGATAAGAGGTTAGAGGTCCTGATTATGTAATAAGAGGTTAGAGGTCCGGATTATGTAATAAGAGGTTAGAGGTCCGGATTATGTAATAAGAGGTCAGAGGTCCGGATTATGTAATAAGAGGTCAGAGGTCCGGATTTTGTAATAAGAGGTCAGAGGTCCGGATTTTGTAATAAGAGGTCAGAGGTCCGGATTTTGTAATAAGAGGTCAGAGGTCCGGATTTTGAAATAAGAGGTCAGAGGTCCGGATTTTGTAATAAGAGGTCAGAGGTCCGGATTTTGTAACAAGAGGTTAGAGGTCCGGATTTTGTAACAAGAAGTTAGAGGTCCGGATTTTGTAACAAGAAGTTAGAGGTCCGGATTTTGTAACAAGAGGTTAGAGGTCCGGATTTTGTAACAAGAGGTTAGAGGTCCGGATTTTGTAATAAGAGGTTAGAGGTCCGGATTTTGTAACAAGAGGTTAGAGGTCCGGATTTTGTAATAAGAGGTAAGAGGTCCCGATTTTGATATAAGAGGTTAGATGTCCGGATTTTGTAATAAGAGGTTAGAGGTCCGGATTTTGAAATAAGAAGTTAGAGGTCCGGATTTTGTATTAAAAGGTAAGAAGTCCGGATTTTGTAATAAGAAGTTAGAGGTCCGGATTTTGTATTAAGAGGTAAGAAGTTCGGATTTTGTAATAAGAGGTTAGATGTCCGGATTTTGTAATAAGAGGTTAGATGTCCGGATTTTGTAATAAGAGGTTAGATGTCCGGATTTTGTAATAAGAGGTTAGATGTCCGGAATTTGTAATAAGAGGTTAGATGTCCGGATTTTGTAATAAGAGGTTAGATGTCCGGATTTTGTAATAAGAGGTTAGATGTCCGGATTTTGTAATAAGAGGTTAGATGTCCGGATTTTGTAATAAGAGGTTAGAGGTCCGGATTTTGTAATAAGAGGTTAGAGGTCCGGATTTTGTAATAAGAGGTTAGATGTCCGGATTTTGTAATAAGAGGTTAGATGTCCGGATTTTGTAATAAGAGGTTAGATGTCCGGATTTTGAAAAAGAGGTTAGAGGTCCGGATTTTGTAATAAGAGGTTAGATGTCCGGATTTTGTAATAAGAGGTTAGATGTCCGGATTTTGTAATAAGAGGTTAGATGTCCGGATTTTGTAATAAGAGGTTAGAGGTCCGGATTTTGTAATAAGAGGTTAGAGGTCCGGATCTTGTAATAAGAGGTTAGAGGTCCGGATCTTGTAATAAGAGGTTAGAGGTCCGGATTTTGTAATAAGAGGTTAGAGGTCGGATTTTGTAATAAGAGGTTAGAGGTCCGGATTTTGTAATAGGAGGTCAGAGGTCCGGATTTTGGCCTAACTATAATGAACAGACTTTAGTTGTGGTGGAGAGTGTGAAGATGATTACCTTGACGTAAGAGGCAAGGCCAAGATATGCTATCAGGATAGTTGAGGAACTCCTTAAGATTATAATAATTTATATCACATTTGTCGTTGATACTGTCGGGGTGATTACAAATACATCACTGTAAAATACATACCGATTACGGATAAATACATACATATATATATATATATATATATATATATATATATATATAATATATATATATATATATATATATATATTATATATATATATATATATATATTATATATATATATATATATATATATATATATATATATACATACATACATACATACATACATACATGCATACATATACATACATAATAGAATGCAGAACTACGTGCATGCGTAGACAATAAGACTTGCAGATGTATGTATTTTACTTATTTTGTTTACCTCGAAACCATCCCTTGAATCCTTTGAGTACCCATTCCAAGTCTCCTATCAATACAATCAAGGGTTTGGGAGCTAGAGGGACGCACGCAAACATACCATACAACTTCATATACAGTAGGTACTGTAGGTAGACATAAATGGAAGAGAGATGTAGAGAGCGGCATTAGGGTAATATTGATAGGTGAGGTTTGTTTCTGTGAGCGAGAGACAAAGAATAATGTGTCACTGTTTTTCCTAGTATCTCTGCAGAGAGAGAGAGAGAGCGAGAGAGCGCGAGAGCGAGAGAGATTGGTTTGATAGGTTTGTTGAGCACAGCAATAATATCATAGAAGTTAGGCCCAGGTACTCTCTCTCTCACTCGTTCACCTCCACCTCTCCATCCTCATCCACTCACATGTTCATACTTACCCACCTATTCACCCTCACCCACCTACTCACCATTATCCACCTCCACACTTACCCACCTATTGACCCTACCCACCTACTTACCATTATCCACCTCCACCCCTACCCACCCACCTGCTCACACCCACCCACTTATCCACCCCTACCTACTCATCCTCATCCACCTCCACCTGCCTGATTAGGCGGGTGGGTGATCAGCCGGCCAGTATGAGACTCCATAATAAGGAAATCATGTAGTGTACACAATAATAACTTTTTACAGGTCTACAGTGTTATATTACATTATACTCTACTCTCCAACTGTATAATAATGTAGTGTATGCAGTATTCACTCTATAAATGCCTATAGTGTTATATTACATTACTCTACTCTCCAATTGTACTGTATAATAATGTAGTTTATACATTAGTCACTTTATGCAGACCTAGAGTGCACATTGTACTCTACTTGCCAACTGTACTGTATAGTACAATCACTCAATGCAGACTTAGAGCTGTTATCAGCTTGTGTTAGCTTACGTGTCGTTTCACCAGTGCATTTGTGTATGTACTATGGGTGAAACTCCAGCACCTAAAGGTCACCAAAGTTAGTATGTGAACTCGTAGTTAAGGTAGAATAAGCGTTATACTGTACGTAGGTTAGACTATGTAGATTTTTAGACTCATGGCTGCCAGTGAGCAATAAATCAACAACTATGATAATTACATGCACACTCCCGCTTCTTCTCTCAAACAACTGATCCCACCCCTCCACTACCCGTCTCTCTTGTTCTCAATATCCTCCACATTCACCCATCCATCCACCCTCACCCACCTACTCTCACCTCCAACCCCCTCCACCCAACCACCTATCTATTCACCATTACCCATCCACCCTCACTTACCCACCCTTCCATACAATCTAACTCACCTATCCAACTTTACTCACCCTCATCCACCTCCACCCAACCACTCACCCTCATCCACCTCCACCCAACCACTCACTCTCATCCACCACCTCCAGAGGATGGATGGATGATCCATCCTCTCCGACCCAGCTGCTCACCGTCTCCCACTCACCCTCACCCACCCATCCATCGTCTTCCATTCATCCTCTTTCACCCTCACCCACTTACCCATGCTCTCCCACCCACCTACTCACCCTCACCCACCCACTCCTACCCACCTACTCACCCATCCATCCTCTCCCACCCACCTACTCACCCCTACCCATTCTCTCCACCCACCTACTCTCTCCACCCACCCTCTCCCACCCACCTACTCACCCTCACCAACCCATCCACCCTCCCACTCACCCCCACCCACCCACCTACTCACCCCCACCCACCCATTCACCCCCACCCACCCACCTACTCACCCTCTCCCACCCACCTACTCACCCCCACCCGCCCACCCACTCACCCCCACCCACCTACTCACCCTCACCCACCCTCAACCATGGACATGTCTTCACACTTGTATAAACTTATGAATAAGGTTGTACATCGGGGTTATGCAGATGCACTTTACTTAACCCTATTTGGTTCCAGGGGGATCTTTTGGATTTTCTCCTATTTCACTCCATTAGTTTGGATATTTTAAGACGTTTCACTCCATTAGTTTGGCGATAATAAGGCCCTGCATCACATTCAGGTGTCGATTTTTTTTCTGAGTGAGCGACAGCGACCCTGTAACTTAAAATACATTGGTCTTCGACAGGAACATTTACAAAAATTTACAAATTTTAGGGATCTGGGTGGGCATTTTTTAGGTTGAAGGAAGTCTGGGAAGGCATTTATGTTAGCTTAGGGGACTAACTAAAATGCATTGTTTCGAAAATGGCAAAAAAAAAAAAAAAAATCCTTATTAACAATCAAACAAAATACCACAATAGCCCCCAAGACGTCGGATCATATACTGTAGTGTTGGTAGAAGACCTTGACAGCTGCAAAGAGACAGACAGACCAGGCTTCATGTGGTGAGGCCGGAGACCCTAGAGTAACAGAGATCCCCCAACCTCCGCCATCTTGGTGCCACTGCTGATAATCTCTCTTAGGGTGTCAAACGGGATGAATGCTGTTTGAAGACATGAATGAATATGAGAAGGAATAAACAAAATGAATATGAAATAGCATTATTCTGACAATTTTAACAGTTTCAAAGACATAATTTTATCTATAACACACAATTTCATCTTTGCCTTTAAAATAATAAAAACTAAAAATAAAGGACTCGGCTTTCGATTGACACCCCATTTTCTCTCTTCACATTAAAATATCACCATACCCACAATATACATTTAGGAACACTGGTACAGGATATATAGTTTAGTCTTTGGATATACATTCTACATGATCACAAGTAATATAATACCTTTTGCTTTGATAATCGAGGCACCAAAATGGCGTCCGAAGAAAAAGCTGACCGCTCTCTCTTACTACAGGATCTCTTGGTGAGGCTGACGGTTTGGGCTGACCCCAGTAATGCAGGTTTGGGCCGACACCAGTAGCCTAATTCAGGTTTGTGCTGACACCAGTAGCCTAATTCAGGTTTGTGCTGACACCAGTAGCCTAATGCAGGTTTGGGCTGACATCACTAATGCAGGTTTGAGCTGACACCACTAATGCAGGTTTGAGCTGACACCACTAATGCGTGTGACAGATAATTGGGTGTGGCATTATCCTGTTCCAAGTAGGTAGGCCACAAATAGTGAACCCTAACCTCTGTAACTAAAAAGGGGCTAGAGTAAATGGGCTGTAAACTTCCACATCTATTCTTGGCTGATCCTTCCCAATTGGTAGAAATATTAGCTCGATTACTCTAGTCGTTTGTGAGATATAGAGGTTAATGTTCATGAGTTTTGGCCTACCTACTTGGGACAGGATAATGCTCTATTTATTTATCTTTTATAAAATCTACAACTCGAAAACAAAAATTATATTGCGAGAACAAAATTGTTAATACAAAATTACCAGAAAAGGCACTAGTGTGACATCGCCTTATTGCGGATTGGCGCCGTTACACCTAAACCCTTGACGTCATGGCGGAAAGGGAGATGTTGTTCCGGTGGTCGCGGTGTATGCTTTGTGTCATATCATTTACCCGACCAATGCCTCAATGTATCTTCCTCCCTTCCCTCCCCTTTCCTATTCCTTCCTCCCCCAATTAACACAGTTTCTTTCAGAATAACGCATAATGAAGTGATAACGCATACCGCAATGTATATTGATATTCATACACCTGTTCCCTTTCAGAATGGTAGAAATAGAGTTAGCTTATATTATAAATAAATTTAATTTTCTCCATGTCCTATCCGAAATTCCATGTCAGTTTTTCCCATGTTTTTGTTCATACTACATGGTATTTTTTCCAACTGTTACCATGCCGGCATAAGCTGGAAGGGGTGGTGGGTGGGGAGGAGCCTTCTTCTTTGCTACCCTTTTCTCTACCTTGTAGTCAGTAGATAAGTAGTTTAGATACCTGCAACCGAAATGTTACAGAAATTGTGGGTGGGTGGAGGTGGGTGAGGGTGGGTGGAGGAAGGGTGAGTAAGAGGGTGTGTGGAGGTGGGTGGATAAGGGTGAGTAAGAGGGTGGGTGGAGGTGGGTGAGGGTGGGTGGATAAGGGTGAATAAGAGGGTGGGTGGAGGTGGGTGAGTAAGAGGGTGGGTGAATAAGAGGGTGGGTGGAGGAAGGGTGAGTAAGAGGGTGGGTGGATAAGGGTGAGTAAGAGGGTAAGTGAGGGTGGGTGGATAAGGGTGAGTAAGAGGGTAGGTGAGGGTGGGGAGAGTGGGTGGATAATAGTGAGTAGGTGGGTGAGGGTGAGTGTATGAGCGTGAGTAGGTGGGTGAGGGTGAATGAATAAGGGTGAGTAGATGGGTGGAGAAAGGGTGAGGGTGGGTGGATAAGGGTGAGTAGGTGGATGGATAAGGGTGAGTAAGAGGGTGGGTGAAGGTGGATAGGTGGGTGATGGTGGGAGGAGGTGTATGAGGGTGAGGTTGGATAGGTGGGTGGGTAGAGGTGGATGAGAGAAAGAAGGAGAGAAGACGGAAGGAGGAAGGAATAATAAAAAGGAAGGAAAGAGGAAGGTAGGAAGGAAAAAGAAGGAAGGAAGGAGAAAAGAAAGCAGGAGGAAGGAAAAAGAAAAAAGAAGGAAGAAGAAAAGAAAGAAGGAAGGAAGGTCGGAAGGAAGGAGAAAAGAAGGAAGACAAGGAAGGAAGGAAGAAGAAGGAAGGAAGAAAGGAGAAAAGAAGGAAGAAGGAAGGAAGGAAGGAGAAAAGAAGGAAGAAGGAAGGAAGGAAGGAGAAAAGAAGGAAGAAGGAAGGAAGGAAGAAGAAAAGAAGGAAGGAGAAAAGAAAGTAGGAAGGAGAGAAGAAGGAAGAATTAAGGATAAAAGAAGGAAGATAAGGAAGGAAGGAAGAAGGAAGGAAAACATAAAAAAAGAAGGAAGAAGGAAGGCAGGAAGGAAGGAGGCGACATGTATAATTGATGGAGGGAATGGCGTGAGAGTGTGTTGTGATAGTTGGTGTTATTAGTCAGACTTCTAGGGCCAGGCATGTGGTGTGTGTGTTGGGGTGGGGTGGGGGTGGGGGTGGGGGGCTAAAGAGGGAGGAAGGAAGGAAGGAAAAGTGGTTGAAAGCCACAGTTGCTCGCGCGTTTGGGGCTAGCAACACGTATTATGAAAAACATGTATCCTCCTTCAAAGAGGAAAGGAGGAAAGAAGGAAGGGAGGGAGGAGAGAAGATGAGATTGGGACGAAGGAAGGAGAGACGAAGAAGGAAGGAGAGAAGGGAAGGGGAGGAAAGAAGGGAAGGAGAGACGAAGAAGGAAGGAGAGAAGGGAAGGGGAGGAAAGAAGGGAACGGGAGGAGAGAAAATGAGATAGGGACGAAGGAGGGGAGGAAAGAGGAAAAGGAGAGACGAAGAAGGGAGGAAGGAAGGGAAGGGGAGGATAGAAGACGAGATAGGGAGGGGGGATGGTGGAGGATGAGGGCAAGTCGAGTCCGTCTATTTTCTAATAAAGATGGCTGTTGTGTTGACGTCAGAGAAATTTGAGCTTAGGGGGAAGGTAGTTGCTTTTTCTAGACCCCTTCTCCCTCATGTTTAGCATATTAGTTTTGAAATTTTAGGACGTTCTTTCCGTTAGTTTGGCGATTTTGAGACTTTCGTCCAATTTCTTTATCAATATTAAGACCTTTCGTGCCATTTAGGTGTCGATTTGTTGCTGGCGAGCGATATCGAGCCTGTAATTTTAGAAGGAACCGGCCTTCGGCTGGAAATTTTGTATGCCGAAAAATGTACACATTTATCTTGAAAGGGAGTCAAGGGGTTGTTTTTTAAAGGAGGTCTAGCGAGGAAACTCAAAAATAAATTAATAGATAAAATAGACTAAAAAACAAGCACCGCCCCACTTATGAGCACCATTTCAGTCAAACTATTATTTTCATACACTCTTCGTCACTTATAGTCAGCGTTTACTTGTATTCTTCCTGTGTACACTTTCTTCCTGTGTACACTTTCTTCTTCCTTTGTACACTTTCTTCCTTTGTACACTTTATTCTTCCTTTGTTCACTTCCTTATTTATTTGTACACTTTCTTCTTCCGTTGTTCACTTCCTTATTTATTTGTACACTTTTTTGTTCCTTTGTACACTTTATTTTATTTGTACCCTTTTCTTCTTCCTTTGTACACTTTCTTCTTCCTTTGTTCACTTCCTTATTTATTTGTACACTTTCTTCTTCCGTTGGTCACTTCCCTATTTATTTGTACACTTTCTTCTTCCGTTGTTCACTTCCTTATTTATTTGTACACTTTCTTCTTCCGTTGTTCACTTCCTTATTTATTTGTACACTTTCTTCCTTTGTTCACTTCCTTATTTATTTGTACACTTTCTTCTTCCGTTGTTCACTTCCTTATTTATTTGTACACTTTCTTCTTCCTTTGTACACTTTATTTTATTTGTACCCTTGTATTCTTCCTTTGTACACTTTCTTCTTTCTGTGTACATTTTTCTTCTTGCTTTGTATACTTTTCTTCTTGATCTGTACCATGTTCGTCTTGCTTTGTACACTTTGCTTCACTTTACCCTGTGTACACTTTGCTTCACTCTACACTCTGTACACTTTTATTCACCGTGATATAATAATCAATGATAGTATCAAGTGCAGTATATTATGGGGGTGTTGAGAGAGAGAGAGAGTTGCTATGGAGATAAAGATGAGAGGTAATAAAGGCAATGAGAGAGAGAGAGAGAGAGAGAGAGAGAGTTGCTATGGAGATAAAGATGAGAGGTAATAAAGGAAATGAGAGAGAGAGAGAGAGAGTTGCTATGGAGATAAAGATGAGAGGTAATAAAGGAAATGAGAGAGAGAGAGTTGCTATGGAGATAAAGATGAGAGGTAATAAAGGCAATGAGAGAGAGAGAGAGAGAGTTGCTATGGAGATAAAGATGAATGGTAATGAAGGAAATGAGAGAGAGAAAGAGAGAGAGAGTTGCTATGGAGATAAAGATGAGAGGTAATAAAGGAAATGAGAGAGAGAGAGAGAGAGAGTTGCTATGGAGATAAAGATGAATGGTAATGAAGGAAATGAGAGAGAGAGAGAGTTGCTATGGAGATAAAGATGAGAGGTAATAAAGGAAATGAGAGAGAGAGAGAGAGAGAGTTGCTATGGAGATAAAGATGAGAGGTAATAAAGGAAATGCGAGAGTTGCTATGGAGATAAAGATGAGAGGTAATAAAGGAAATGAGAGAGAGAGAGAGAGAGAGTTGCTATGGAGATAAAGATGAGAGGTAATAAAGGAAATGAGAGAGAGAGAGAGAGTTGCTATGGAGATAAAGATGAGAGGTAATAAAGGAAATGAGAGAGAGAGAGAGAGAGAGAGAGAGTTGCTATGGAGATAAAGATGAGAGGTAATACAGGAAATGAGAGAGAGAGAGAGTTGCTATGGAGATAAAGATGAGAGGTAATAAAGGAATTGAGAGAGAGAGTTGCTATGGAGATAAAGATGAGAGGTAATAAAGGAAATTGAGAGAGAGAGAGAGTTGCTATGGAGATAAAGATGAGAGGTAACAGAGAGAGAGAGAGAGAGAGTTGCTATGGAGATAAAGATGAGAGGTAATAAAGGAAAAGAGAGAGAGAGAGAGAGAGTTGCTATGGAGATAAAGATGAGAGGTAATAAAGGCAATGAGAGAGAGAGAGAGAGAGAGAGTTGCTATGGAGATACAGATGAGAGGTAATAAAGGAAATGAGAGAGAGAGAGAGTTGCTATGGAGATAAAGATGAGAGGTAATAAAGAAAATGAAAGAGAGAGAGAGAGAGAGTTGCTATGGAGAGAGAGAGAGAGAGAGAGTTGCTATGGAGGTAAAGAAGCACCAGCGGAAATGACTCATTATCACTCACGTCCCAAACCTGATCTTCACTCCATTATTTACAACATTGATATTATCTCGCTACACTGCGATATTTCTGTTCTTATGACACCTCGACGACGTATACAGACTAATAACACACATAACAAAGCCACTCCAGCAGCTTCCTCTCTCTCCAACATCCCTTCTCCCCTCTCTACACTCTTCAGAAAAATAGGAAAGGTAGAATGTAGATACGAGGTGTCGTTGTAAAGGCTTATCCCTCAATACCTTCACCTGACCTGACTAATAGGAAGGATAGGGTCTTTGGGGAACTCGCTGGCTAAGTGGATAGAGTGGGTTGTAGATAAGGTAGGCGAAGGTCGACCTGTAATGTGGCGTTTGATCGAATCCCCTTTTCAGCGGTCGATGTTGTATAATTATGGGTCGGTCCATATCGTACATGTTTATAGCGTCTATACTCTGTTTATAGCGTCTATACTCTGTTTATACTCTGTTTATAGCGTCTATACTCTGTTTATAGCGTCTATACTCTGTTTATAGCGTCTATACTCTGTTTATAGCGTCTATACTCTGTTTATACTCTGTTTATAGCGTCTATACTCTGTTTATAGCGTTTATACTCTGTTTATAGCGTCTATACTCTGTTTCTTTTCAACTGACTGTAAATTGAAAGTTTCCATCAAGATTTCTCAGTTGTTATGAAGATGTTGTAGTGAAATATGGTGCTAATCATATAAACTTGGTCTTAAGGGGAGGGGTTTAGTTAGTTCGCTAGACTTCCATTAAACTTAACATTACAGCCCCTAAACCCCCCTTCAAGGTAAATTTGTACATTTTTCGTTAGAAAAATGTCCCGGCCGAAGGCCGGTTCCTCTTAAATTACAGGCTCGCTATCGCTCGCCAGGAAAAATAGACCCCTAAATGGCACGAAATGTCTTAAAATTGACAGAAATGGGGCGAAAGTTCTTAAAATCGCCAAACAAATGGGGCGAACGTCTTATAATATCAAAAGCAATGGGGCTAACCATGAGAGAGAAAGGGGTCAAGAAAAGAATCCCTCAAGTGGAAATCTGCCCTTAATAGGATGCAGTGACACAGTAGTTTCACATTTTGTTCCATTAAGTATCGATAAATTAGCTGCTAAGGGATTCAATATATCGTCATCTGAAAATAAATAGCGCCTAGTCCTCAGCAACACAAATATCTAAAGCCATACCACTGTCACTACTACTACTATCTTCCGTTGCACCTGCTGTAGTACCTTGTCCCTGTTCCTATTCTGCCATTTACGAAGAGTCAACCAGTAAATAGGTGTAGCAAATGACTTCCCGTTTGTTCCAGCCCATCCTGAGTTACAAGAGGTTACAGTGAAGGGAGGGTTGGTTTGTCTGGCACCTCCTTCTCCCTCATGTTTAACCCCCTTTGTTTCAGATTTTAAGACGTTCGGCTCATAGGTTTGGCGATTTTAAGACCTTTCACTCCATTTCTTTGTCAATATTAAGACCTTTAGTGCCACTTAGGTGTCGATTTTCTCCTGGCGAGTGATAGCGAACCTGTAATTTAGGAGGAACCGGCTTGGCTGGGACATTTTTCTACCGAAAAATGTACACATTTATCTAGAAGAGGGATCTTGCGGATGTTTTTATAAGCTTGATAGAGGTCTAGGGAGGAAACCAAAATAAAAATAAATATATAAATAAACCCCTCCCGCCTTAAGGGGAGGTATTTAGTTTGTTCCCTAGACCTCCATCAAACTTAAAATTATACCCCCTTGAGTCCCTTTCAAGATAAATTTGTACATTTTTCGGTAGAAAAATGCCCCGGCCGAAGGCCGGTTCCTCTTAAATTACAGGCTCGCTAGCGCTCGCCAGGATAAAATCGACACCTGAATGGCACGAAAGGTCTTAATATGGGGTGAAAGTTCTTAAAATCGCTAAACTAATGGGGCAAACGTTTTATAATATCAAAAGCAATGGGGCTAAACATGAGGGAGAAAGGGGTCAAGAAAAAAATCCCTCAAGTGGAGATCTCCCCTTAACCCTTCCGACGTCTGTTTTACTAGATTCTAGCTATATTTAGACGGTTTTATGCAGCTTAGGAAGTATCTGTGGTAGCTAAGAGGGTTGATTGAGATAGTTCGAAGCCTTATAATTGCTAGACATCCTTCCTGAACTGAATACAACTGATTAGTAGTAGTCAGAATATAATACAATATAACTGAATACAACTGATTAGTAGTAGTCAGAATATAATACAATATAACTGAATACAACTGATTAGTAGTAGTCAGAATATACAATATAACTGAATACAACTGATTAGTAGTAGTCAGAATATAATACAATATAACTGAATACAACTGATTAGTAGTAGTCAGAATATAATACAATATAACTGAATACAACTGATTAGTAGTAGTCAGAATATAATACAATATAACTGAATACAACTGATTAGTAGTAGTCAGAATATAATACAATATAACTGAATACAACTGATTAGTAGTAGTCAGAATATAATACAATATAACTGAATACAACTGATTAGTAGTAGTCAGAATATAATACAATATAACTGAATACAACTGATTAGTAGTAGTCAGAATATAATACAATATAACTGAATACAACTGATTAGTAGTACTGGTAGTCAGAATATAATAACATGTAAAGGATGTCGACGGTACAGAAGGGGTTAATATTTCTGGCCCAATTATACTGAACCGTCTATAGTTGTCTTGCCTCAGTTATTGTGTGTGTATATATATATATATATATACACACACAGAGGAGTGAAAAGGAAATCAAGCAACAACAGGTCTAGGCTGCTTGTCCTCCAAAACACTGAGGATCAAGTGTCTAAACAGTAGTTTAGAGTGGGTAAGGGAAAATTGGAAAGGGAACTACTGTCCTGGAACTAATGTCCGTGGCAGGATTAGGAAGTCAGTAGGGAACAAATGGGTTAGTAACATAACACAGTTATAAGTGGTCTTTCGTATATCTGGGAAAAAGAGAGTATATATACGCGATAATCCTCGATGAATTTGATGGGGGATAAAATAAAGTTATTCATATACAAACACAGTCAGTCACGGGTTTGAGGCAAGATATTTGCCTAGGCGAAGTTAAAAGAATCAACGGTGCTGCAGTCTATAACGTCTCGGGGAAGCCCATTCCACAAGTTGACAACTCGAATGAAGAAGAAATTCCTAGATTCGTGCGAGTTAAAAGATTTGCCAATATTTTTGCAACCGTTTCCCCGCATGTAATTAGATTGGTCGATAGTGAAGTACTTACTACAGTTCATATTGTCGATGCCTTTGATGATTTTGAACACTTAATTAAGTCGCCTCTTAATCTGCGCTGGGTTAAAGGGAATACATTTTTTTTTAAGACGCTCCTCGTATGGTTTGTTCTTTAGGCTAGGTATAATTTTGGTAACTCTACGTTGAACTCGTTCTAGCTTGTCTATATCTTTTTGGTAATACGGGCACCAGGATTGAACGCAGTATTCCAGAAGAGGGCGGACCAAGGAATTGTAAAGAGTTAGGATAGCTTCTTTGGATTTATGCTCAAATGACTTTGGTTGCCTTTCTCTGTCTACACTCTTAAGCCGAGTGCCATTCATCGAATATTTTGCTTTCTCATTTCGGTATCCGATATGTAGTACTTTACATTTATCCGCATTGAAACTCATTTGCCAAATTTGGGCAAAGATATAATAAATATATATGTGTGTGTGTATGTGTGTTTGCGTGTGTGAGTGTGCTAGGGCAGTGGTGTGGGGTGATCGTAGTGCCGGATGTGACGTCATAAACAGGTTACTAAGTCCGATTTGCTTGCGTGTATGTACCCCCTAGCAACTCCTATTATCTTCCAGCCAGATCTAAAGTCAAGAGAGAGAGAGAGAGAGAGAGAGAGAGAGAGAGAGAGAGAACACAAGCCAGCTAAGTATGAATAAATTAAGAAGCCCATAAATAAAGAATAATGAACACGATATATACTGTATATATATATATATATATATATTCTGACATACGGAGCCCTGTATGTTAATTTAAGAGTTAGAATTAGAGTTGAAGGAGCCCACTACCCAAAACGGTGAAGCAGACTAGCGAACGAGCGAGTGGGCAAACCATCTCGCCCCATACCAGCATGCTAGCCTTCACACCTCGATGACCGATGCTATGACGTATGATCGACGCCAGGAGCTGTGAGTGGACCACGCACCTGTTATGTGATTCGAGGAGCTATGATTGGAGCGCGCACCATCACTCGCCTCCTGATTCGTTCCTACACCATCATTGTTTGGTATATAAGACCCGAGTTGTGGGCATTCAAATCAGTCTCATTTGGAGTTGGGGAAGGTGAACTTGCAGCTGGAGGAAGACGGGGTGAAGTATTATAATGGGATTGTGACTGTCAGTCAGATTATATAAATGTGTGTTAAGTGTGTTCGGTGTAAACACTTATGTTATGTTGGTTAGTGAGATATGTGATTGGGAATTAACGTTAACGCTACTATTATGTGTTTAACTATTTAATTGGGAATTAACGTGAACACTATTATGTGTTTAACTATTTAATTGGGAATTAACGTGAACACTACTATTATGTGTTTAACTATTTAATTGGGAATTAACGTGAACGCTACTATTATGTTTAACTATTTGATTGCGAATTAACGTTAACGCTATTATTATGTACTTAACTATTTTAGTTGACTAACTTGTGGACTAAAGCAACTCTTTAAGTAATTGGGTTATGATGAAAGTAATACTATTGTTTTATATTAATACTTACGAGTTCTTTCATTTTCTTTGAATTAAGCTTACATTGCTTAATGGTGCTTAGTACGGTGATGCTATTGTCTCGTATTAGTAATATCGCCTTAGACTAACATGGCTGTGTTAATATTACTTATAGTGATTTTCCTAAGCTGAAGAAAATTCTTTTGCTTCAAAATATTATATTTTGCTTTTCATATTATTTGAGTGAGACCTGAATCGAATCTATGAAACGATCCTGTAACTTTATTTACTCATAATCAAACCTCAATGTTACGTGGTTAAGAAATAAATTTAACTAATTATTAAATATATATCTAACTTTTTATGTGACTTTGATATTACTCCTGATGATAATAATAATATAATATTAACGTAAGACAAGAACCAAGAATAATTACATTAAATATAAATAAAAGGACATAAGAAAATATCTATTCATTTCAAAGAGGGTAAGAGACAGAAATATTCTTACTTTAATATTTATCTTTCAAGACTTTTTATAAAATTAATAGTCCTTCTTTAGCTATAACTTATTCGGTTCATAACCATAGCCTACTAAGCTTCGGTTAAATAATTCTTTATAAATACTACATGACTTTAATTAGTTTCAGTATTTTTCATAAGTAAAGAGTATCAGTCAATAAAGGATACCAAGTCCTAAGATCCAAAAGGAAAGGAAGCAACAACAGGAAATTATTTTATTAGATTTTACTTTTGTTTTGCCTTCAGCTGACTGATACCTTAATATATATCTCTGTGCTATCTAGATTCATCAAGTTAACCACTTGAGGATCAAGATACGTAACAGAAGAGTGGCGACCTTGCCAGGATTCGTTTCATTAACGTTTCACTACTTAACAACCAAATATTAATCATGCCTCAACTAATTAATGATGAAGATGCTCGAGTTTTCATAGAATCAGAACCCACATCCCCTGATATTGACTGTCTGTCAAAATCCGAACTGAAAGTGCTTGCCTCACATCTCCAATTATCTGTCTCAAACATGTCTAAAGTAGAGGTGGCTCAGACCTTAAAAACCCACCTGTTCCCTGTAGAAGGCGGGGAGGGAGACTGAGCAGTTGGTGGGATCCCTAGTAAACCTAGCCAACTTAATGTACAATTGCCACCTGGTTTGACCGGTGATCAAATATACGAACTAGAACTAGCCAGAATGAAAATAAAAGCAAATACCGACTTAGAACTAGCCAGAATAAATGCCAGTGCAACGACCGAACAATGTGAATATCAATATCGTACGGCTCAACTAAATGTCAATACAAATGCTCCCGAAATTGCTCCCCCTCTGGGATTAACTATGACTAGTGTCATTCCACCTTTCACTGAGGATAATGTGCAGGATTTCTTTGTTTTGTTTGAGGAAGTTGCTGGAGGTATGAAGTGGACAAGAGATCAATGGCCTTTTATGTTACAAACTGTTTTGACAGGGCAGGCTCGAGCCACGTATTTGTCAGAAGTAGCAGAAGTTAGGCAGGATTATGACAATCTCAAAGAAGCTATCCTAAAAACCTATCAATTGCAGCCTGAGGCTTACAGGCAATCTTTCCGTAAAAACCAGAAGAAAGTAGAAGAAACCCATAAGGTATTTGCCAGGACCATGACTAAAACTTTCAATCATTGGGTCAAGAGTAAGAAAGTCACAAGCTACAACGATCTGAAGGAGTTGGTCCTGTTAGAAAATTTCCTATGGAAAATTGATTCTTCTGTATCCTATCATTTAAAGGGGAAAAAGGTAGATTGTCTTGCTGACGCCGCTGACATGGCTGACACATACGTGCTCAACAACAAATTTCGTGGAAAGAAGCCCTACGATAATTCTAGTTCTAATTTTAAGTATCCCAATCACAAATCTGACCGACCCAGTCACAAGCCTATAACGTCTTCCCCAGTTAGCCAAAATAGAAATGTTCCCCCAACTAAAAATGCGACTCAGGGCAATGGTAACAGAGGTGGGCCCCAAACTAATAGTAATGCTCAAAGAGGGAACGTTCCCGTATCTCCTAAAGTATGTACTTTTTGTGGCAAGAGAGGCCACCTAGCTTATCAGTGCTGGGCCAAGGAGAGAACCGAGAGATCGGGGCAGACAGTTGCCGCCGTATCTCAAACTCCATATGTGCCTGTAATGCAGGACTCCCGACAGAAGGAGTACCTAGCACCAAAAGTTCCTTTAATGCAGGACTCTCGACAGGAGTACCTAGCAGCTAACGTAAATCATCTAGACAGGGGTGTAGTAGCATGTGTGGTGCAACCCACAAGGGTTAAACCAATAATAATTTCACCATCAGTGCAGGACAGTTACCGTCCCTTTATTTCATCTGGCAACGTGAGATTAAATGGTTGCATGCATGAGGTAAAAATTCTGAGAGACACAGGTTCTACTAGCACCCTCATGGTGAATCCTTACACTGAGTGCCCACCTGGCGAACCAGTTGTAATGAGAGGTGCTGGAGGCCAGTTTTATGCATACTTGGTAAAAGGCGAAATTGAATGTGAGTTACTACAGGGTGAGGCCACCATAGCTTTGTGTAGGTCCCAAGATATCCCTGTGCCTGGGGTAACTCTCCTTTTGGGGAATGATTTAGCAGGTGAGAAGGTCCGACCAGACCCCATTTTGTCACTTTCCCCTGTTAACGAGCCACTAACCGGTGAGCTCGAAAAGGAGATGCCAACTGTTTTCCCTGTGTGTGCTGTCACACGTTCAATGTCTCAAGTAGCAGTTCCCTCAGACAGAAATGTACCGAATGTAAGAGTTGATGAAAGGGATGATGAGAGTGTGAATGATGCTCCAACTGTGCCTGATGATGTGACTGAGGTGGATTTATCTGACACCTTTATGGCTCATCTTGACCCTAAAGATGACCATGAAACTCCTCCAAATTGTCCTAGTGGCCTGGTAGAGCTACAGAGAGATGATCGTGAATGCAAGGAGTTAGCTGCCAGGTCCGTGAGTGAAGAGGAATGCGAGAAGGAGGGTGGTGAATGTTTCTACCTCAAAGGAGGAGTATTGTGGCGAAGATGGAGACCGCCACACAGACCAATCGATGACGGGGCTTGGGACGTCCATCAAGTAGTAGTCCCCAAACCTTGTCGTAGAGATATCATGGAAATGGCACATTGTATACCATTGGCAGGACACCTAGGTGTGAGAAAAACTCTAGACAGAATCAGATCCCACTTTTACTGGCCAGGAATGCGTGCAGATGTAGTGGAGTGTTGTAGAGTGTGTCACACTTGCCAGATGACAGGAAAACCCAATCAGAAGGTGCCTGTACATCCTCTGGTGCCCTTGCCCGTTTTCGAGAATCCTTTTACTCGGGTGGTAGTGGACATTGTAGGCCCATTGCCTAAGACTTCCCAAGGTAACATTTATTTATTAACTATCATGGACATGGCAACTCGCTACCCAGAGGCTATACCCTTAAGGACTACCTCTGCTCCAACTGTAATCAAGGAACTGCTCAAATTTTTCACCAGAATGGGTTTCCCCCATGAGGTGCAAAGTGATCAAGGAACTAATTTTACCTCTAACATTTTCCAGCAGTCTCTGAAGGAGTTGGGTATCGAGCATGTAAAGTCTAGCACCTACCACCCAGAGAGTCAAGGGGTTCTCGAACGATATCATCAGACATTAAAGGGAATGTTACGTAAGTATTGTACAGAGACCGGAGTTGAGTGGGATAAGGGGGTACCTTTTCTTTTATTTGCTACTCGTGAGGTTCCAACTGAATCCCTGGGTTTTTCCCCTAATGAGCTAGTTTTCGGTCACCAGGTAAGAGGTCCTTTGCAACTATTGCAGGATAGCCTAGTTGGCCAGGAGGGGAACCAAAACCTCTTCAAGTATGTTTCAGATTTCAAAACCCGGCTGAGATCCTCATGTGAGTTTGCCGCTCAAAACTTGACAGTGGCTAAAAGCTCCATGAAGAAATGGTATGACAGAAAAGCCCGTGAGAGGGAGTTTAAGCCCGGTGATGAGGTTTTGGTCCTGCTCCCCCTTTTTGGCCAACCTTTATCTGCCAAGTTCAGGGGCCCATATAAGATCATTCGGAGGGTGAGCATTACCGATTATCTAGTAACTACCCCAGACAGGAGAAAGCCCACGCAAGTATTCCATATAAATATGTTGAAGCCCTACCATAGGTCCCCTGATTCCTCTCCTCCAGATTCTCCCACTGTGGCAGTGAATGTCAGGACCTGTGGGCAGCCTGGTGCGGACAAAGTCTTCAGTTCTCTTACTGATCCGCAACAGACTGTTCCAGAGCCTGAAGGTATCCATGCAGACTTTGACTTGTCATGTAGCCTATCCAACTTTCAGTATAATTCAGTGGCTTTGAGGGAATTACCATCTAAACTATGTCATCTTCCCTCTGATCAAGCGAACCAACTAATCTCTGTTTTATCTCAGTCTCCCAATGTGTTCCGTGATACTCCAGGGCTCACTTCTTTGGCCGTGCACGACATCGACGTAGGGGATGCAACTCCCATTAAACTATCCCCCTACCGTGTCTCGCCACAACGCAGGAGTATACTGCAGGTCGAGCTTGACTTTATGATTTCTAATGAACTGATCACTAGGGCCTTAAGCCAGTGGAGTAGTCCGGTCATACTTGTGCCAAAGCCAGACGGGAGCCATAGGTTATGTATGGACTATAGGCAAGTCAATGCTGTCACAAAGAACGATACCTACCCACTGCCACGGATCGACGACTGCATTGACCAGATTGGTACAGCCACCTATATCAGCAAGATTGACTTGATGAAGGGATATTGGCAAGTAGCTCTCACCCCCAGAGCAAGGGAAATATCATGCTTTGTAGTCAACAATCAAGCCTTCTGCTGTAACGTAATGCCCTACGGCTTGAAAAACGCCCCAGCTACATTCCAGCGCCTCATGAATTTGGTGACTGAAGGGGTACCTGGGTGCGTTGTCTACATCGATGATATTCTTATCTTTTCAAAGTCATGGGAGGAGCATCTTTACCAACTTAGATTGCTATTCTTAAATCTTGCTGATGCCAATCTGGTGGTTAATCTTAAGAAATGCACCTTTGTAAAGAGTACGGTCCAGTATCTAGGATATACGGTAGGTCAGGGGCAGGTTGCACCTCCTCAAGCAAAGGTAGAGTCTATTCTAGAATTCCCAACTCCTAGCAGTAAGAAACATATCCAAAGGTACCTAGGCATGATTGGCTATTATAGGCGTTTCATTATAAATTTTTCAAAGTTGACAGCTCCCCTGACAGATCTTCTCCGTAAGGATGTGAAGTTTGTGTGGTCCTCTGAATGTGAAGAGGCCTTTATTGCTACCAAGTATATATTATCTAATTATCCTGTACTCCGAGCTCCTGATTTTAACAGATCTTTTTCCCTGGCAGTGGATGCGAGCAATACCGGGGTTGGTGCAGTGTTGCTCCAGGAAGACGACTGTGAAGTATTGCATCCTGTGTGCTATTTCAGTAAAAAATTAAATTCTGCCCAACGTAACTATTCAGTCATTGAGAAGGAGCTGTTGGCATTAATTTTATCCCTTCAATACTTTGCTGTCTATGTGCAATCTGCCTCTGGTGCCATCACTGTATATACTGACCATCACTCCTTAAAATTTTTGCATAGGTTCCAAAATAAAAACCAACGACTGACCAGGTGGAGTTTGTTGCTGCAGGAATACTCCCTGGATGTCAAGCATATTAAGGGGGTCCAAAACGTGCTAGCCGATTGCCTATCACGTATCTATTAAAGATTACATTTACCAGGTTGGCCTCATACAGCAGTAAGTTTAATTTAATGAGAGGATTTTGGCAATTAGCTCTCCCTTGTAGCGAGGTAAATATCATTCTTTTGTAGTGCGCTTTTAAGCCTTCAGCTGTGAGATGCCTTGCAGTTCGAATAACGCTCCAGCTACGTTCCGGCTATGTTCTGATGTGGTACCTGGAGACGTTGCCTACTTTGGGTGATATCCTTATTATATCCTCATTATAATCTTGCTGTTGCCAATCTGGTGGTGAATCTATTTATGTATTATGTTTAATATTATGTACTATACTCCTTAAACTCTTTTCTAGGGGGGAGGTCTGACATACGGAGCCCTGTATGTTAATTTAAGAGTTAGAATTAGAGTTGAAGGAGCCCACTACCCAAAACGGTGAAGCAGACTAGCGAACGAGCGAGTGGGCAAACCATCTCGCCCCATACCAGCATGCTAGCCTTCACACCTCGATGACCGATGCTATGACGTATGATCGACGCCAGGAGCTGTGAGTGGACCACGCACCTGTTATGTGATTCGAGGAGCTATGATTGGAGCGCGCACCATCAACCGCCTCCTGATTCGTTCCTACACCATCATTGTTTGGTATATAAGACCCGAGTTGTGGGCATTCAAATCAGTCTCATTTGGAGTTGGGGAAGGTGAACTTGCAGCTGGAGGAAGACGGGGTGAAGTATTATAATGGGATTGTGACTGTCAGTCAGATTATATAAATGTGTGTTAAGTGTGTTCGGTGTAAACACTTATGTTATGTTGGTTAGTGAGATATGTGATTGGGAATTAACGTTAACGCTACTATTATGTGTTTAACTATTTAATTGGGAATTAACGTGAACACTATTATTATGTGTTTAACTATTTAATTGGGAATTAACGTGAACGCTACTATTATGTGTTTAACTATTTGATTGCGAATTAACGTTAACGCTATTATTATGTACTTAACTATTTTAGTTGACTAACTTGTGGACTAAAGCAACTCTTTAAGTAATTGGGTTATGATGAAAGTAATACTATTGTTTTATATTAATACTTACGAGTTCTTTCATTTTCTTTGAATTAAGCTTACATTGCTTAATGGTGCTTAGTACGGTGATGCTATTGTCTCGTATTAGTAATATCGCCTTAGACTAACATGGCTGTGTTAATATTACTTATAGTGATTTTCCTAAGCTGAAGAAAATTCTTTTGCTTCAAAATATTATATTTTGCTTTTCATATTATTTGAGTGAGACTTGAATCGAATCTATGAAACGATCCTGTAACTTTATTTACTCATAATCAAACTTCAATGTTACGTGGTTAAGAAATAAATTTAACTAATTATTAAATATATATCTAACTTTTTATGTGACTTTGATATTACTCCTGATGATAATAATAATATAATACTATTAACGTAAGACAAGAACCAAGAATAATTACATTAAATATAAATAAAAGGACATAAGAAAACTATCTATTCATTTCAAAGAGGGTAAGAGACAGAAATATTCTTACTTTAATATTTATCTTTCAAGACTTTTTATAAAATTAATAGTCCTTCTTTAGCTATAACTTATTCGGTTCATAACCATAGCCTACTAAGCTTCGGTTAAATCATTCTTTATAAATACTACATGACTTTAATTAGTTTCAGTATTTTTCATAAGTAAAGAGTATCAGTCAATAAAGGATACCAAGTCTCAAGATCCAAAAGGAAAGGAAGCAACAACAGGAAATTATTTTATTAGATTTTACTTTTGTTTTGCCTTCAGCTGACTGATACCTTAATATATATCTCTGTGCTGTCTAGATTCATCAAGTTAACCACTTGAGGATCAAGATACGTAACAATATATATATATATATATATATATATATATATATAGAGAGAGAGAGAGTTACACAGTTACTCATATCACACAGGCCTTGCGGTCCTTACTAGGTTGTTCAGCCTTAATACTACTAGAGACAGGGACAGTTTATAGTAGAAGAATAGGACAACAAAATAGGAAGCTCTCTCTCCCCCCCCCCCCCAACCCCGGCTAAAAAGCCGTATCAGAAAATAGGCTGAAGCATAACTTTATGGGTCAGGAAATGCCCGCAAGGAAAATTTTACATAGGGTAGATATAAATTAGTCTGAAAAGGAACTTACACTTACATACCTACTGATTTTGAATATATTTATTAATTTTACTCCAATCTCCATCAGATGTCTCTATTCTTAAACCTATCAATTGAATTACTATCGACCACCTCCCTTGACAGATACTATGTTGTGTGTGTGTGTGTGTGTGAGAGAGGGAGAGAGAGAGAGATTTTATTTGGATTTTGCCCCGAGGGGCGAGTTTATTGAGCAGCGCCCCCCATCAATAAACTCGCCCCTTGGGGCAAAATCAAAATTAAATCTTGAGAGAGAGAGATAGGGGGGAGTGATACAGAAGCAGGATACTGTTAAGAGGCAAGTGTTGATTACAACACTGTTACCCTTATCTAATACAATAACTTTATAGTAATAGTACGTGTTATACCCTACTGATAACTATTACTCTCTCTCTCTCTCTCCGTAAATATATATATATATATATATATATATATATATATATATATATATATTGTCTTCATTTTTGCTTTATGAGCCTCTCTTTCTCTCTCTCTCTCTCTCTCTCTCTCTCTCTCTCTCTCTCTCTCTCTCTCTCTCTCTCTACATTAAAAGTTCCACAATGCGGGCATAACAACAACGAATACTTTCTTAATACTTAACAAGACCGGACATTGGGCAATATTACTGATAGTGTGCGTGTGTGTGTTTGAGTTTGTGCGTGTGTCTTTGAGTGTATGTGTGTGGCTTTGAGTGTATGTGTGTGTTTGCGTCGATGTGTGTGTTAATGGGTGTGTCTTTGAGTGTGTGTGAGAGAGAGAAAGCGAGAGAGGCTGTGCGTATATGTGTCTGTATACACGTGTGTGTTTGAGAGAACAAAAAAAAAGAGGGAGGGAAAGAGATAGAGTGCGTGAGTGTGCGTGAGAGAAATCGGACTGTTTCTGTGTTAGATAAACAGTGTATCTAAGAGAGAGAGAGAGAGAAGGGGGGGGGGGGGGGGGGCATCCTAGCCAAGAAGCCTCCAACACTACACATCAGTTTGACATCACCCCAGCACGCAACCTTACCTCAGTATTGCATCACTTTCCTTCATAACACCAATAACACCTTTAATACTCTTAACTAATTCAACCTAACCCCTACCTCACCTAACCTAACCCCTACCTAACCTAACCCAACCCCTGCCTCATCTAACGTAACCTAAGGATTAGCTTAAGGGGGGTGAACTGTTTTTTGTCTCTCCTTTTCTCTCTTGCTCTGGCTTGTATCCATTCAGCCTACTGTTTTAAGACAGTTATCCCCATCCAGGTATCGATTTTTTCCTGGCGAGCGATAGCGAACCAGCATTGTATGGAGAAAGCCGGCTTCGCCGGAGAAATTTTTCTATCGAAAATTGTAAACCTTTAACCAGCTGACAAATTAAAAACAAATATGCTGGCTCGCTATCGCTTGCCATGAAAAAAAGTCGACACCTGGATGGGGATAAACGTCTTAAAACAATTGGATGAATGGGGCCGAATGGATACAACCCAGAGAGAGAAAGAAAAAAAAAACGAGGTGGGCCCCTTTAAGATTGGTTAAAAAAAAACTCGGCTTATATCCCAATACTGCCTGTTAACTTTGGTGGTGGTGGTGGTGACAGAACCATCTCAGCCCACTTAACAACATAGGCCTGGTAACTTTGGTGGTGGTGGTGGTGGTGACAGAACCATCTCAGTCCACTTAACAACATAGGCCCGGTAACTTTGGTGGTGGTGGTGACAGAACCATCTCAGCCCACTTAACAACATAGGCCCGGTAACTTTCCCTTGGCACCGTCATGTCTATTTATGTACCATCGCCTGCTATGGTGGTCTGGGGAGCTATTGTACTGTTAAGGTCATTATCAGGGAACCTTATATGTTTTACACACACACACACACACACATATATAAATATATATATATATATATATATATATATATATATATATATATATATATTGTATATATATGTATATATATATTCTCCAGACCACTTAGAGAGTCACAAAGCCCCCTAAGTTGTCTGGAAGCATAGAAGAGGTGTCTATCGAACATCAAAAGCCACATATACCTGTATACTGTCGCTATATAGATGATAATATTTGTTAACCCCTTACGGACGGGGATATTTGTAACTTCTACTACCTGGCAGGCGGGCATATTTACCCTAAACGTGCTTCATTCCATGCTCTTTTTCATGCATAAACAAGAGTCAGAACGTAATACAATTATGTATCCGTGAAAGGGTGATAATAGAGCTTTCGAATGACACCTGAATCATCCTTCTACGACCACGGGTTCTCTTGCAATGATGTTGCAACACAAGGGCAAAAACCCTAAAATACAGTTATTACCTCAATATCCTTGTCCTCGAGAGGCCAGGGATGTAGAGAGGTGTGGTGAGGCTCCCAGTTGCCCCACTTGGCCCAGGCCGAGCAGTCAGAGCCCGCCTGCGGTCCTCCCAACACGTGGACTCTCTCTCAGAGCCGATAATGTGCTCAAAATCCCACCCGAATATGGTCGGGACCCGCTGAATAGGCCATGGTTCTCTCACTCGACATATGTCGGGACCCGCGGCTTGAGTGTTAAAGCCGAATATCAGCATCAAATAGAAGAGCTACAGCAGCGCCTCAAGGAAGCCACTCATGAAAAATCCCTTCTCATTTTATCACGGTCTAAATCATGTTAAAGCATGATTGATACTTCACAGTTGTTTTGGTTTGCCATAAATTTCGATCTAAAATAGTAAAGAAAGCCATGTAAGATATTCTAAGCTTAGAAGGTTGCGTTCTGGCTAAGTACTATATGTACGTAAACTCCTGTAGTACCACCCATAATAACTTTTGGAGAGATCATCAGACAACTTCTTATGGAAGGCAAGAATACTCTCAGAAAAAGAGAAAGATAGACAAGATAAACAAACTCTGCAACAACTTACTTGTCCTACCCTCTAATGAAATATGCTTGAGAGAAAATCTCCTGCCCATAAACACAAAGAATATATATGAAATGCTGGGCGTGAAGGGAATTTAACCCTCCCGATAATCCCCAGGCCTGCCCAGTGGTGGTGCCTGGCACAGGTTCGAACCCTGGTTAGGGACCTCAATAGGTTTTACCAGACTGGTGTGGTTTCGAACCCTGGTTAGGGACCTCAGTAGTTTTTACCAGACTCGCGCGCTAACCGACTGTACTACCACGGAAGTATAATAGGATAGCAACCTTAGTTCTCTTTGAAAGAACCAGGTGATAGTCTCGTGGTGATGTACGTGGTGGGTTTATTAGACTTCGCCACCAACGACTATTTTACGCTATCTCAGACGTCAATTCGTCAATTCGTGTAGTTTTGTGGTTGCGGGATTTTGCAGGTACAGGGTATTACAATATTTAGTAGCTTTCCAACTGTATAAATCTTAACTTTGCCTGTCATAGTCTTACCTCTTTTTGCATTCCTCCCGGTGACCCTTCTCTGGGTAAGAAGGGCAGCTGTGCTGGGATGAGGCCCATGGGGGGGTGGGGTAGCCCCTCTGAATTTCCCTCTTGTGGTAGTGATGCGGCTGGGAGGAAGAAGGGCGCGTGGAAGGATAGGACTTATGTAAGTTTTGGCTTGCCTTGCCTTCCTTTACACTTTTCCTTCTCCTGTCATTACTTATGTTGTTGATGACGGGATCTTTGCCGGGTATTGGAGGGAGTGCGGGCGTGTTTGAGGTGACTCGGGTGTATCTTGGTGGTGTGCTGGTTAGGGCTTCCTTCCTCGGAGGTGTGGTGGTGTGCACGAGAAAACTGTTTGGTGGTAGTGGCATGGTGTTTTCCTTTTCCTTTATATTAGTTAGGGTTCACGATTTCTGGCTTACCTAATTGGAACATGGTATAGTATAGTTTGCGGGGTGGATTCTCACATGTTAACGCCTCGTCCACGACAAAAACAAACAACCTAAACCATACCACTGTCTTTTATTTCACCTCCTGTTATGTATACCCTTGCCAGTGTCCAAACCCTGTGGCAGATCTCACTAACATTCATCACTTTGGGAGTGCAGGTGGGGGAGAGAGTGCGTTTTTTTTTTTTTTTTTGGCTATTGTCTTCAAGTGCATACGGTATCCTATTTCCATCACGGTCTCTTCATAATTTTGTGTTGTGTGCTATATTATTATGTTCTCTCCACCAACCAACTCTACTCCTAAAATCGATTAATGAAATTAACAACCACATGTGGCAGTCCGGGGATTCGAACCTAGGATGCTCACACCGAAAATCAACACACTATGCACTGCACCACGAAGACAGTTAAAGAATACTGCACAAGCCTACGATTTATTATGCAGTTTCGAATCCTGCATACCAATCTTAGCATGTACAATATCCCCACTGCACTATCGGAGGCTATGCATAACAATTATAATTATTTGTATTTTTATTATAGGGCTGGTCCTATCCAGAGTGAGGTTTTGTATCTTCTACCCAACCTTAGCCATTTCTGTCTGTCCCTTTAACTGTCTTACTTTTCCTTCTGGGGGCAGGGGGTTAGGAATCCTCCTCCCCTTTTAATATTTCACCTACTAGATGAGACAGAGAAAGGGGCGAGGAAACGTGAAAGCGTTCCCGGACCCTAAGAATTGATACTTTAAATGTTTCTGTTCGGTCTTTGTCTCGAGTCGACCACCCCCAGCTATGGGGTATGTGCCTGAGTATATCATACATACATACACATTTATTTATTTGTTTAAAACCTCCGTTTACGTATTCTGAAAAGCCTGTTACCTTTCGGTAAATTGTGGGGGTGAGTAATTAAAGGGAGAAAAGTAGGTGCGTGTGTTTGTGTGTGTTTGTGAGTGGGCGGAGGGTGAGGGAGGTGGGGGGGTTAGAGGGAGAGAAGGGTGGTGGTGGGTGGAGGTTAGGGGTGGGGTGAAAGAGAGGGGGGGGGGGAGGGGTGGCACACGAACGTTTCATGGATAGCCTACAAGTTGCATTATACGTATCGCCTCCATTCCAATTCTTTCTCTAAACTATTTATATTAATTTATTATTCATTATATTTATTATCAAGCATACTTTGATGTTTACTTTTTTCGTGAGTTAAATCGAATATCCAGTAAGATTTACTCTTGAGTATATTATTGTTTGCCGCAAATATAATAACAGTGACATTTGAACGGCCTGTTCTATATGTGTGTGTGGGTGTGTGCTACTGGTTTAGTGCAGTATAAGGTAGGTGTGCGTGTGTACGCTTCACCCCCCCCCCCCCACATACAGTCATTTCTACTGTCATATGCACTATTCAGTCTATAATGGCACATTTCTATAATTTTTTGGCTATCATTAAACGATTTGATTCTGGTTGTGAGCGTCATAAGGTCAATTGAGATAGCCCTTTTTAACCCTTTGACTATCAGAGTTTCTTTTTATATAAGAAGGTGTCACACTAGCCTTTTTGGGGGTAATGTTGTCGGGCAGTTGTGTTCTGGCAACTTCAAATTTCAAGTTCTATCATATTTCAGCCACCTAACACAATCTACCTTCAATATAGGTTCCGATGCCAATGCGAAAGAGCCTCAAAATAGGTACGAAAACAAAACTTGCTCATAACAAAATTACGGAATATGCGCTCTTGTGACACTGCCTTAACCCATTCAATACCAGGGACGTCGTTTTCATCATATTCTGGCAACTATTAGACGATTTTATTCAGCTTAGGAAGGACCTCTAGCTATAATAATATTTCAAACTATCTCAACCAACCCTTTTAGCTACCACAGATCCTTCTTAAGGGGGTATTACTCGCTTTTTCTGGACCCCCTTCTCCCTCATGTTTAGCATATTAGTTATGAGGTTTTAAGACGTTCGTTCCGATAGTTTGGCGATTTTGAGACATTTCGCCTTATTTTTTATTCAATATTAAGACCTTTCGTTCCCTTTATGTGTCAATTTTTTCCTGGCGAGCGATAGCGAGCTTCTAATTTTAGAAGGAATTGGCCTTCGGCCGCAACATTTTTCTGCCGAAAAATGTACACATTTATTTTGACAGGGGGTCTAGGGGGTGTTTTTCTAAGCTTGATGGAGGTCTAGCGAGGAAACTCAAAAATAATTAAATATATAAATATATAGACCAAAAACCAAGCACTACCTCCTTAAACTGCACAATATCGTTTAAATGTAGCCAGTATCAAAGTTAAAAAGGCGCTATAGAGCTTCTCTACCTTATAACTTACCTCTAGGACTCAAAGGGGTAAATACGATCTCATTAAGGGGGTAGTGCTTGGCTTTTGGTCTATATATTGATTTATTAATTAATGTTTTAGTTTCCTCGCTAGACCTCCATCAAGCTTGAAATATATAACACCCCTTAGAACCCCTTTCAAGATAAATTTGTACATGTTTCAGTATAAAAATGTCCCGGCCAAAGGCCTGTTCCTTCTAAATTGACACCTAAATGGCATGAAATGTCTTAATATTGACAAAGAATTGAGCCGAAAGGTCTCAAAATCGCCAAACTAACGGACGAACGTCTTTAAATGTAAAAACTAATATGCTAAGCATGAGGGAGAAGGGGGTCCAGAAAAAGCGACTACCTCACCCTTAAACCAACTGAATAACACAGGTCCTTCTTAAACTGCATATTATCGTTTATTTTGGCGGGCCCCTTATCTGGCGCCCTTTATCTGGCTGGCCCTTTTGGCGGGTCCTTTTGGCGGGCCCTTAATCTGGAGGGCCCTTTATCTGGCGGGCCGTTTGGGCGGGCCCTTTATCTGGCGGGCCCTTTTGGCGGGTCCTTTATCTGGCGGGCCCTTTTGGCGGGCCCTTTTGGCAGGCCCTTTATCTGGCAGGCCCTTTTGGCGGGCCCTTTATCTGGCGGGCCCTTTTGGCGGGCTCTTTATCTGGCGGGCCCTTTTGGTGGGCCCTTTTGGCGAGCCCTTTATCGGGCGGGCCCTTTTGGCAGGCCCTTTATCAGGCGGGCCCTTTGGGTGGGCCCTTTTTTTTGCGGGCCCTTTTTGCGGGCCCTTTATCTGGGGGGCCCTTCTGGCAGGCCCTTTGCTCGGGCCCTTTATCTGGCGGGCCCTTTATCTGGCGGGCTCTTTTGGCGGGCCCTTTATCTGGCGGGCCCTTTTGGCAGGTCCTTTATCTGGCAGGCCCTTTTGGCGGGCCCTTTATCTGGCGGGCCCTTTTGGCGGGCCCTTTTGGTCGGGCCCTTTATCTGGCGGGCCCTTTGAGCGGGCCCTTTATCTGGCGGGCCCTTTTGGCATTCTGCCTTTTGTCTCCCTCACTCACATAGAAAAAAAAAGTAGTATTAGGGATGATGGTGAGTGTAGTAATGATGGCGGTGGTGATTGTGGTAGTGATGATAGAGATAGTATTGAGGATGGTGACAGTATTGGTGATGTTGGTGATGGTAGTAGTGAGAGGTCTCCATTTTCAATATTGCACCCGAGCTCATCACAGCACAGTTATTATTCTAATATAAAAATACTTGATTGCATATTATATTTGACAGTTAACAAGTACTACATCAAATTAAACTCAGGTATTTAATATTTATAACTGATAAATTAAAGGAAAAGAGACATGCACACACCGGTATATGTGCTACTTCTTCCTTTTAGCTATAAACGAGCAGCCTTGTTAGGACTAGCTTGTGTGTTGCTGTTTGCATTACTTTCCTTTGTATATATCAAAGTTGTTATTTAATTTGGTAATACACAATGCAGTGTATTAGGTCAACTAAATCTGGTATTTTGTGTATACTTTATACATTAGAAGTTGGCGAAAATGTGTCCTCCCGTTGCAGCAGATATCATGATATTTAAAGACAGTAGAAAGTGTATAACTATCCATCCTCTAAACAACGTTTTTATAAAAAATGTTCTACCACATTACGTTGCTTAACTCATCATTAGATTTGGGAAAAGTCAAATACAACGCCTGTACTCTCTTCATGTTAACCTTATTTAACCTGAGGGTGGTCATTTAGGACTCCCATGTTCAGCTGGTTAGTTTGGCGATTTTAAGACGTTTTGATCCATTAGTTTAATGACTATAAGATAATGGGGGGGATATGTGGACTCGTCTTTTAATTTGACGGGGCTCTAGGAGGCAAACTAAACATTAATATACTCAAAAATTGTAAAAACAATAAAAAGTTTCAATAATCTAGTAAGTATTTACATAAATATAATAATATATTAACATATTTTTTAAACTTCGCATGCGCTAGTGTTAGCCAGGCGAAAAATTGTAAAGTTCCTATTTAAATAACTAAGATGTGGCAAGAGTTAAGCAACAAAATAAGGTAAGCATACTAATGGCTGATAATATATATATATATATATACGTATAATACGTAAATCATGCAATGCTGCTCGGGGAAAATGAGAACAGAAAAAAAACAAAAACAACTCAGATGCCACCTGGGACACAGTTTAAAAGAGGTGAAAGATGCCTTATTTGTCTCTAGCATCCTTGCGAGCCTCCATGGCCTTCCTAACGCACCGCTCCTGCTGTAGTTGTTTTTCGAGGTCAGCCCATTTCTCCAGCAGCCGAGACACTTTTATCTGTTCCTGCCAGAGGTTGTCCTGGGCCTTACCCCACATCCAATATGTTGCCACCGTAGACCCCACCCACACCATACCGCGGGCCCCAAGTCTACATGCCACCTTAGCCCACATTACAGATATGCGATATTGCTTTATTGTAGTCTTAATTTTTATTTGTTTTCAGTCAGCAACTTGGAGCACGTCCGACACCTATGCTCTCTGGAACAACAATGAGCTTGTCTTTGAAATTTCCACCTACCTTGACTGTTTATGGAAGAATAACTTTTACCACCAGGATGATGTTATAATACATGTATTTTTTCCCCACAAATCTAGTATGTTCCGATACTCTATAATTATGATAGGCATATTGCAGTATATGCAGTAAATTCATAAATTTAATGTTTACTATAAAAGTCAATTTAAAAAAAATATAATAGTTTGACTAAGCAATGTAGTTTTCTATAACACATAATATATATAGAAAACTTTAGGTTTGGGGGTAACTATTGTATATATTACGTGTGTTCGTTCGCTGTAGTTTTGATAATATAGCTTAGTATTTCTGCAGGAGACTGACCGCCAGTTTACGATAATTTTTGTATAAGAAGATCACACATAGCTGATTCTACACCTTTTTAGATTTTAATCCTGCCATAGGCCTAGATAGAATATTTTAACTTCTACAGACACCTTCAAGAAACACTTGGACATGTGGCTGGCCAAAATACCGGACCGGCCACCAACACCAGGATACCCCAGCACCAACTCCAACCGACTTCTGGAATGGAGAGTGGAAGAAAGGGAGCTGCCTGGTCGCAGTGGAGCCCCAGCTCAACTGTGTCACTAACGGACGGAATACAACAAAGTGTAAGTGTATGTATAGGCCTACGAATTTGAAAAGTTATCACCTTCGGCATCTGAAAACCTATTTGTATTGTATCTGATATTCTATTGCGAACCAGTACATTTAACATTAATTACTATTATATGTGACATTTAATCACAAATCATTACATTAAACATTAAATAATCTAACAACATAAACTAGGTTCGGTTAAATTTACTTTATATTCCTGAAATATTGTAATTGTATGTTCACTTTTTTATTTACATTTTTGTTTTTTCTTTCTTTTTAATGTTGTACTCTCCATGGTTCAAGGATCACAGTTATGTATCGTTTTCTTATGCTGTAGAACATTTCTTAAAAGTTAGAGTCAGTCTCCTGCATTAATCATACCATAATATAGATTTAAGTACTCTGTACTATCCTTTTGTATTTGCATGGCCTTGGGCCACAATCTTCCCCTGAATGTTGGGGTTTGTACTGAAAGATAAATAAACTCTCAGAAACTCACAGACGAATCCTGGAAGAGGCTATCAAGCCTGTAACTCCAGCTTTAAATCTCTCTGGCTGGGTCTCATGGTCGTGTGGTCAATGTGGCCTAGTTGAACGTGCTCTATTGTTTCTTTAAAAAAATAGTGTTGTTTTTTTATTTGTCCATGCCTCGTCAAGTTTCCTTTCAAAGTCTTTAACAGACCCAGCGTTCACCACTGTCTCGGGGAGGTTGTTCCAGTTGTTTACTATCCGATTACAAAATTAATATTTCCTGGAATTTGTCCTTGGCCGTTCCTGATCAACCTTTTTACTATGTCCCCTTGTCCTAGCGTCCTGTCTCATGTTAAAAAGACCCTCACAAACAACCTCGTCAGATATTCCACTCACTATCTTAAAAGCCTCAATCATATCCCCCCTCAACCTCCCATAAGCCAGTGTAGGCATATTCAATCTCTCCAACCTTTCTGGGTAAGTCATATGTTTCAAACCTGGGACCAATTTGGTAGCTCTTCTCTGAACCCCTTCTATCGCCTCAACATCCTTTATCATAACTGGACACCAGACCTGATTTGCGTAATCCAAGTGTGGTCTAATTAGTGTCATGTAGCCTACAAAGCCCTAAATATGTCTTCATCCAAGGACACAAATGTCCTCCTAATTATACCCACTAATCTATTCGCCTTATATTTTATTTTCTCTGCCAGATAGTCAGAAAAGTTTAGCTCTGCATCAAGTACAACTCCGAGGTCTTTCTCTTTATCAATCTCATTAAGTTCTTCATTCATGATATGTTTCACTCTTTCAACATTATTTTTACCTATCCTAATTACACTACACTATTTAGGGTGAAAACTTAACCCCTACTGTACCATAGGGTGCTACCATAAAAGTACCCCCCCCCCCAGTCCCAAGTAATGTGGCCAAAATGGCAAGATATAACAACCTCTCACCTCAAAAGAGGGAGGAATACTGCCCCTCCCAGCCTGTAGAGGATTGGATATAAGCTGAGAAGTGTTGCCAACTCTAGAGCAGTGCTCAAACGGTCGAGGCACCAGGCACTGCCTGATACTGGCAGTTACAAGGATCATATATTACTGACGGCTCTCTGCCGTCGCTGGGACTGGGGGAGTGATTTATTTACTGACGGCTCTCTGCCGTCGCTGGTACTGAACGGGTTAATAACCACTCTCCGACCACTGTCTCATTCTCCTAATGTCCGCTTGTAGTCTATCACAATCCTCTCTACTTATAATCCTCCTAAGCAATTTAGTATCGTCCGCATATAAGAATATTTCACTGTTTGCTATATATACTGTACAGTCAGGCAGGTCATTAATATATATAACAAACTATAACGGTCCAAGCACTGATCCTTGTGGCACTCTGCTTATCACTTCTTTCCACTCAGACTCTTCACCACCAACTATTACCCGTTATTTTCTGCTTCGAAGAAAAGCCGAGATCCATCCTAAGATATCCCCTGTGATATTGTAACTCCTAATTTTTTCTAACAATCGTTGGTGTGGAACTTTATCAAAAGCTTTCATAAAGTCACAATATGCAACATCTACCATACCTCCTTCATCCAATATTTGGGTCCACCTGTCAAGTACTGTAATCAACTGTAGTACTGTCGATAGTCCTGTTATGAAACCATACTGCCTGTTGCTGAGTAGTTTGTGTTCCTTCATAGGGGCCAGGATTCTTTCTCTAATTAAAGTTTTCATAATTTTGCAAACAAAACATGTTAAACTTACAGGTCAGTAATTCCCCGGGTCATTCCTATCACCTTTCTTGTATATAGCTGTGATATTAGCTTTTTTCTAGTCTATGGATATATTCTGACTTTTTAGTGACAAATTAAAAATTATCTTCAATGGGTAAGAGATAGCTTCCTTGGCTTCTATGATCATTCTCGGGTGGAAACCTTCAGTGCCTGGAGATTTATCCTGCTTCATTTTATGAATAACTTTCCTTATTTCCAGATCAGTGAAGGCAAAGGACATTAGCTCAGGGACATTGCTCATGTCAATGTTGGGCTCATGTACCGGTACTGCACCTTCTGGTTCTTTAGTAAATACTGTACTGAAAAAAATCTGCCAGAACTTTAGCTTTCTCCTCATCGTTAGCAGTATTTCCTCGTTCATATAGAGGTCGTTGACACTTGTCGCTGTTATTGTTTTTGATCTTACATATTTCCAGGCCTTAGGATTAGATTTAAAATGTTCTGCTATTGACCTTTCAATAATTTTAACTGCTCTCCTTGTCTCCCATTTCAATTGGTTGTCGAGTCACTTATAATTATGTAAAAGTTGGTTATATTCTCTATCCTGGGCTACCGGTACGCCATTTTTGTTGCATCTTCTTTAATCTCTCCCAAAATCTTTGCTTGTTCTTAATTGTTGACCACATCTTCCTATTCATTGGCAAATCCATATTTGTTCTCTTTTTCGCAGTGTTATGTTATTTAAGTTCTCCACTTGGAATGCATCCATTAATAGCCTCTTGAAATTTCTTCTTAAACTTCTCCCAAGCCCCCTCAACATCTTGCCCATTCAAATACTCGTCCCAGTCAATGGTCAACATTCTATTAAATCTTGAAAAGTTGTCTTTCCCAAACAGATATATGTGTTTCTTGCGTTTCATGTCTTCTGATTCTATATCACAGTTGAATATTCAGCACCCATGGTAACTTTTCCCAAGAGGACTTTCAATATTTATGTTGTAGACTACTGATTCACCATCAGTAAAGATAAGGTCAAGTGTGTTACCAACTGCATTTCCTCTGAATCTAGTAATTTCCTGGACATGTTGGATATAGTAACAGTCTCAACAAAACTGTGGCTGAGATCATTACAAGTTAAGTTTTCCCATTTTATATTTGGCAAATTAAAATCCCCCACAACCACTTTATGTCTTATATGATGTTCACTTATTTCCTGTATAAGATTCCTTATCTTTTCGTTGTTTTCATCACACTGTTAGGGCTACGGTATACAGAGACAAACAATATATTGTCACTATTGCCTCTGATCTTCACACCTATATATTCATCGGCTTCATTAAACAAAAAATCACAATGTCATAAGCAACACCATGTTTTAAGTATAACAGTAGGCCTCTACCTTCTTCTGCATACAGTAAGTTTTTCCCAATAATCTGATATCCTTCAATATTATATTCTGCTATATCTTGATCAAATCGGAAATTTTTCAGTTTCACTTCTTGTAATGCTATTATATGTGGGTCCGAGACCATTCCCTTTATTCTTGTCCTTAATTCACAGATCTTATCAAAGGAAAGTATATCCACATTACTGAACATTACCTTTAAATTAAAAATAGCTTTTTTGCTTTTTTTACTGATAGTTAGGCCTGAGTTACATTCTCCGTTTCTGCTGCCTGGCTTGTTTTCTCCCTTCTTTTCACCTTCAAGATGAAGCGGCTCCAAGGATTTCCTCTTATCACGTAGAAGTTTCCCGAAGTGTCGTCCTTATTTTTCCTTTCTGCATCCTTGCGAAGTACCTTGTCTTTTTGTCTTTCGTCTTTTGTCATATAATGTGTTACCCCAACTTTTCTAAATACCTCCGTACTCGCTTCCTTCACCTTATACAAATTTCTCATAATTCTGTCCTTCTTTGGGACAGGTTGAATGGGAGCAAACTTCCAGCAAGAAGGGAAGACATTAGAGGATAGACAGAGATGAAAGAGTTTGCCTAGGCAGGGAGTCAGCACGGAAGCACAGTTTTTGAGTACAACAGGAGGAACACCGTTCGGACCGTACGCCTTCTTAGTATTAAGCCCAGAGAGGGTAGAAAGTATATCTTTAGAAGAGATTACAATATTAGGCATAAGTAGGAGAGAGGAGGGTGGAGAGGAAGGAATAGCACCGGAATCATCCAAGGTGGAGTTTCTAGCAAAAGTTTGAGCGAAGAGTTTAGCTTTGTCAGAGGAAGAAGTGATGGTTGTGCCATCAGAGTGGGAAAGGGGAGGGAAAGACGAGGAATATAAATTGTTGGAGAGGTTTTTGGCTAGATGCCAGAAAACTTGGGAAGAGCTAGACTTGGATAGTTCAGTGCATTTATTATTGATGAAAGAGTGTTTGGCAAGTCGAAGAACAGATTTGGTTTGATTCCGGGCAGAAACATAGGAAGAATGATTCTTGAGTTTTAATTAAGGCGTCGGTACCATTTGAATGCTTCCTCCTTATTGCGGAAAGCAGTAGAACGGGCGTGAGTAAACCAAGATTTTGTTTACATTAGTCTGAGAAAAAGAGAATGGAATGTATGCTTCCATGCCCGATAGGATTACCTCGGTAATGCGTTCAGCACTCTCCGAGGGTCCCTGGCCAAGCAAATGAAACAGGAGTTCCAGCGACTCTATATCACATGCCTTTAGCCTCACATGGGTCTAGAGCCCTGATCGATTATAATAATAATAATAATAATAGTTCTTAAAGCTAGCGCATGCTAAGCTAGCTAAGGATAGCTCAATAAGGCCGATTAGGCGTATTTCCATTGGGGTCCTGTACTACTACCCCATCCCTTTGCTCATGAGGGATGGTAACGACTCAGTGCTTGTGAAAAATCTTTAATGCGCCGAGCGTGGGCGCGAACCCGGGCCTTCTGGGTGGAAGTCCGAGTCGCTAGTCACTACACCAAGCGTGCCTACAATCTCCACATGCACACATTATAATATTTTTTCTTCCATTCTCCAACTTACCGTATTACGTCACGGAAAAATATGTTTTATATTTGTATATTTATTTTATTTATTTTTTCTATGTGTATGAAGGAGACAAAACAAAAATAAGAGCTGCCTGTAACCACTGTCTTCCCCAAAGTCACAAGAGTGACAGAAAGCCAAATTCAAGGAACGTTGGAGTCAACATGCTTGGACACACAACGTTTAAATCAGTCGATGTCATAAGAAGAAGGAAAGATTGATTGCGGGAGAGAGTTCTAGAGCATATGTATTAAATAGAAGAAAGACAGAAAATTGGTTAATTCTTGGGTTGGAAAGTTGATCAGAATAGCGGGTGCCACCCACTCGCCGTGAGGGAGGGGGTATGCATTGTGAAAAGAAACAACTATTATTAAAATACTTTTATTTTGCAATATAAGGCAGTGTAGGCTATAGTCAAACTGAGAAACCTGCTCTCATAAGCATACACCTTACACTGTTCATAGTACACTCGGATACCATAGTGACAGTCTCTACCCCACTCATAATAGTTCGTGACCCCCTATGTTTTTCGTTATGCAAATATACCTCTTAAGGATTGATTTTTGGTTAGAACTTGCTTATCAATGAATAGTATATATAGTTTTGTAGTTGATGTATAGAAACATTATTTATAAATTCGTTTCCAGAGATATACTTCCATAATTAGAAATAAGTGAAGTGCACGAATATTTATGAGTGGGCTAGAGACTATGGTATCCGAGTGTACAATAAATTAATGCTAACCCGGACTAACATAAGGGATGTGGATGTTTTAAGGGAGCCCACTTAGCTTTTTTTTTTATCTTTCTCTCCCTCTCTATTTGGCTTGTATCTATTCGGCCCCATTCAGCCTACTGTTTTAAGACGCTTACCCCCATCCAGGTGTCAATATTTTCCTAGCGAGCCAGCATATATATATTTTTGTTTTGACAGCAAGCTAAATTTGTAAATTTTTCGATAGAAAAATTTCTCTGGCGAAGCCGGATTTCTCCATACAATGCTGGATCGCTATCGCTCACCAGGAAGAAATCGACACCTGGATGGGGATAAACGTTTTAAAACAGTTGGCTGAATGGGGCCGAATGGATACAAGCCAGGGAAAGAGAAAAAAGGAGAGAAAGATATAAAAAAGCCGGTGACCTCCCTAAACGAATGACAGGATTTATTCATATCAGTGTTATAATGATCAACTCACAATAGACAGATTTTAAGGTATACACTGTTCCAAACAAGTAGGCCAAAAATCTTGAACATAAACCTCTATGACTCATAACAAACGATTAGAGCAATCGACCGCATTCTTGTTCATCAATTAGGGACATTTTGCGGCGATTTTTTGTTTTTGTTTTTGGTAATTATGAAAACTTGGCATTAATATGACGCAGAGAGGTATTTTATAGGATTCCAGGAGGTATCGAGAAATCAGCTGCTAAGGGATTAAATTTACAGTTGGGTCTCTTATTAACTATGGTACCTCTCCTGGGTCTCTTATTAACTATGGTACCTCTCCTGGGTCTCTTATTAACTATGGTACCTCTCCTGGGTCTCTTATTAACAGTGGTACCTCTCCTGGGTCTCTTATTAACTATGGTACCTCTCCTGGGTCTCTTATTAACTATGGTACCTCTCCTGGATCTCTTATTAACTATGGTACCTCTCCTGGGTCTCTTATTAACTTTGGTGGACAATGGTACCTCTCCTGGGTCTCTTATTAACAATGGTGAACAATGGTTCCTCTCCTGGATCTCTTATTAGCTATGGCGAACAATGGTACCTCTCCTGGGTCTCTTATTAACTACGGTACCTCTCCTGGGTCTCTTATTAACAGTGGTACCTCTCCTGGGTCTCTTATTAACTATGGTACCTCTCTTGGGTCTCTTATTAACAGTGGTACCTCTCCTGGGTCTCTTATTAACTATGGTACCTCTCCTGGGTCTCTTATTAACTATGGTACCTCTCCTGGGTCTCTTATTAACTATGGTACCTCTCCTGGGTCTCTTATTAACAGTGGTACCTCTCCTGGGTCTCTTATTAACTATGCTACCTCTCTTGGGTCTCTTATTAACTATGGTGGACAATGGTACCTCTCCTGGGTCTCTTATTAACAATGGTACCTCTCTTGGGTCTCTTATTAACAGTGGTACCTCTCCTGGGTCTCTTATTAACTATGGTACCTCTCCTGGGTCTCTTATTAACTATGGTACCTCTCCTGGGTCTCTTATTAACTATGGTACTTCTCCTGGGTCTCTTATTAACTATGGTGAACAATGGTACCTCTCCTGGGTGTCTTATTAGCAGTAGTACCTCTCCTGGGTGTTTATGGTGGACAGTGGTACCTCTCCTGCTTGACCAGCCTCCTAATATCCAGACCTAGGGAGGCAGCCAGGGTCCGGGTACTGCGGATCACGTACTCCATCGGGTACTGCTGCCGTGATAAGAACCACAGGATTTCTGACAACAGAGAAGGGATGTATTATGTCCTTTGGTTCCATTTCTATGTTTAACCCACCAACACCGGTGACGTCTTTTTATTATATTTCAGCTAAGTTTAGACGCTTTTATCAAGCTTATGAAGGATATAAATTATGCAGATAGCTAAAAGGCTGTAGTATTTGCATTGGTAGACGTCCATCCTAAGCTGAATAAAATCGTCTAATAGTCATCAGGATATAATGAAAAGGACGTCACCTGTACTGAAGGGGTTAAAAGCTTTGTCTAGAATGATTTGATCATGAATAAACACTAATGCATGACCAAAATAAGAACATAAGCTATTCATAATCAATAGCAACTTTGTATACATATACGAAATTCACCTAGTTACACCCTGCATGCACACTCGTATGATGTTTAACCCTCTCAGTGTGGGTGACGTCTTTTTCATTATACCTTGGCAACTTTTAGACGATTTTATTCAGTTTAGCAAGGACTTTTAACAATGAAAACACCTCCAACTCTCTCATTTATCCTTTTAACTCCCACAGATCGTTAAGCTGCCTAAAATCATCTAAATATAGCTAAATTAAAACAAAACAGATGTCACCGGTACTGGAAGGGTTGAAGGTCAACATTTGTAAGTGGTAAAAAAAAAAAAAAAAAAAAAAAAAAAAAAGTGCCAATGTGTGATATGCAGTATTCAAAGTTGCTCCTATTTCGCTTCATTTAAGTGTCAATTCTTTCTGGCTGATCAATAACTGGAAACCGGTCTTTGGTTGGGATTTTTTTTTTATCGAAAAATCACATACATTTATCTTGAAGAGGGTCTGGGTGGCGTTTATATTTGTTTGAAGGGGCCTGGGGAGGCTCTTTTCTTAGTGAAAATGCTGGGTGTGAATGGAATTTAACCCTCCAGAAAATCCCCAGGCCTGCCCAGTGGCCTGTCGCTGTTTCGAACCCTGGTTAAAGACCTCAGTAGGTCTACCAGACTAGCGCGCTAACCAACTGTACTACCACGGACGTACAATAGGATAGGAACCTTAGTTCTTCTTGAAAGAAATAGGTGATAGTCTCGTGGTGGGTTTCTTAGACTTCACCAACAACTATTTTATGCTATCCCAGACGTCAACACCGGTAGTACTGTGGTTGCAGGATTTTTCCGGTACAGAGCATTACACTTAGTCTAGGGGGAAGCTAAAAATACATTAGTCGAAAAGGCAACAACAATCAAATCCGTTAAAAATAATTGACCAAAATATCCTAATAACCCGGGAGACGTTGCAGGGGATAGTGTTAGCCTGTACACTTACCGGTGTGGCCTGTTCCGAGAGGGAAGTTGTCACACTGCCAGGCCAGGGCAAAGGAGGAGTAGTCGGTGGCCAGGATAGAGTACTGTCCTTGTAACACTGGAAGATAATAATAAATGGTGTAAGGGGGGGATGGGGGGAGGAATGGAATGTTTTATCGTGGGTAGGCCCTGCCCGGCTCGGCACTCGAACTTATGCCCAAAGTGACTTGCACCGCCTTTTGTACAGAGCTATAATTATACCAGTAGATCCTCTCTAGAGCAGTAGTTTAATTGTCAATTTATACATTCCCTCACTACATTGGTATAAGAAAATAAAAGATACTTTGATCACTGCCTAGTGGTAATCCTGAATAGTCCACAATGACTATGCAATTTGGAAAATTAGATGCTTAGAAGGTGACAAAAAAAAATATATATATATATATAAAAAATTAGTGTAGGGCCTACTTACTACCATAACTATAATTTCCACAGCTATAACTTTAATTTTATCTCTAGTTACAAATGCTGCAATGCACCTGATCAAAGATTAGCAAAGCTTGGATATTATTGTTGAGGCACATTAAGAGGTATCCTATCATCTGACTATAACCAACATGAGAGAAGTTGAGTTTGTAGAGGTGATAATATCGAATCCCGGGTTTTGTTGCTTATTATGGTACAGCACCCGACAGACTAGGACTCTAAAACTGAAGCCTATCTATGTATATATTTCAATAAAAGCTATTGGATCAAAGGCTAAAAGCTTTAAATTCACGCAAGAATCCTGCAAATGCTGTCTCTGGTAATATTCACTTATGTCATCAGTACTACGTAGTAACTTACATGGCACCGGAGGTCTCTGGACAACATAGCTTAGTTTGGCCGGCACGTATTTGTCGAAGGTGATCCCATTTTCTATGTTCAACACTTTCCCTGTGCTGAATTGGGAGAAAAATGTCTTAGTCAGTCAAATTCAATAGTTTGCCAAAAACTTGTATGATAATTTGAGTGAGGGATAATAACTCGACATGTCTACGATATGAAACATATAGTATTAGTTATGGGCTATTGGAACATGTGAGGGCTGTCAATATAAATTGCACAATATCTTAAAATTACTTGTATACAACTATTAACACAGTTGTCAGCGAACTATTGGTATAGATAGTAGGCTACACCCTGAACCTATGTAATGATAGAATATGTTTGTTCCTGATAGACCTGCTAAGTTTAATAAGCAAGACAATACTGTCTTTGGATAAATGTTGTAGAAGAGGGATTCTAAGATAGCTATGATATCAGATAAAGTATAACAACTAAATCATGACATGTCAGTATTCTAAGTGATCTACAAAAGTAGATAATGGTATAGCTACATGAGTATGTCTGATTCTTCTGTGTTTACATGAATTTTAACCCATCTGGGAACTCGTGCTTACCTCCCTCCTCCCCTCCTCCCTTTCTCCTTCACCAACATTAACCCTTTCACGCACAGGACGCGCTTTTGGGCCCTTTCTGGGATACTTAAATGCCTGTGTGACCATCAGGGATGTTTATAAATATAGGACCTTCCTACATTATCCATACGAAGAAACGTTGCATCCCTTGCATTATTCTACAGATATTTTCACAGCAATTGTTCCGAGGAACTTGCTTCAATTGTGCCGCCTCTCCACATCTTTCCCCGTAGAACTAGGGCAGCTGAGAGCGCCCATGAATTTACACTTTCTCCTCCACAATGCAGAACTTCTGCTTATCAAAATTAATTTATCCCTAGAACTACTACTCTTTGGAATTCACTTCCCTCGAATTGCTTTCCACAAACTTACAATCTACAAATGTTTAAATCCAATTGTTACAAACATTTTATGAATGGAGGATGCCTTTAGGCACATGGACCTTTTTGTTTTATCTGTGTTTTTCCTTCCTCCTTTCATTGTCTCTTTAAACATTTTTTTTTTTTTTTTTTTTTTTAGCTTAGTTACTTCAACCTCTGCAGTTGTCTTTGAGTGAGCTGTGGCCAGAAAACTAATTTTGGAGAGGTAATTATGAGATTGAGAGACATCCATTTCTAAATGTTAAACGGCAACCCCCGAGTACACAGGATAGCATAGCGAGAGGATTGTTGTTGTTGTCGTCGTTCCGTAAGCTGCCTGGCCGAACAGCCCCGTAGCGAGAGGGTTAAAGTTTGTGCCGTAGAGTTTACACTTACAGATGGTCCTTCCAGTCTAGCCTAGTGAAGTAGCCCCGCCTTGGTTCCTTGAGGTAGTTCTCCACCCAACACGTCCCCGCCAGACCCTCGTACGACACAAAGAACCGCTGGATCTCATACCACCGACCCAGAAACTGTAATATGTCACAACTTAGAATTATTACAGACTTAAATTCACAACTGAAATAGCTTAACTTAGAATTATACAGGTATATTACGACTCGAAGCACCACTCTATATCGTACCACCTAGAAACTAAATATAGCTTAACATATGATAAATTCTGATGAAATACAACATTAATATAACAAAGCATAATAATAATAATAAGCGTCTGGTTACTTATATAGCGCCCGTATCGCCTCCTTCGAGGATTCTCAAGCGATTGACACTTCTTTAATCAACCAGAGACCATTACCCATCTCCCTTGCTCATGGGGAGACGGTAACCGCCGGCTATATCTCAGAAAAACTTTTCAATCTGAGCGGGGATTGACCGCGACTACGCGAGACCTGCAAGATGGGAAGCAGGCACGCTATCAACTGAGCCAGCCGGACGTCATATCTGGGGGAGTGCCTCCCCCAGAATTGAAAGAGTGACAGGGCCAAAATCAAGAGACGTTCGAGCCAAAATGCCTGGACACACGGAGTTTAAAGCAATTTAAGTCATAGGAAGAGGGAAAGACTGATTCTGGGAGAGAGTTCCAGAGCTCAGCTGTTGAATAGAAGAAAGACTGAAAGTAACGTTTCACTTTTGGGTTGGAGAGTAGCACAGAGTAGGGGTGGGATTGTGTTGCAAGACAGGTACCACGTGCCCAACGTAGAGGAAGTGGTATACACTGGGAGAGCTCTGAGGAACACTTATAATTATTAAAGTAGCGATAGAATAGCGAGAGAGATGCAATATTGCGGCGGAGAGAGAGAGATTGCAGAGAGTAGGTGAGTGGACGGGAGTTAATGATACGAAATGCCCTTCTTTCTACTTTGTCTAGGAGTGCGGTGTGAGAGGATCCTTCCCACACATGTGAACAATACTCAATACAAGGATGCACTGTGCCCCTGTACAGAGCAAGAAGCTGTGCAGGGGTAAAGAACCCCTTGAGGCGGTTGAGCACACCCAGCTTTTGGGAGGCTGCCTAGCAAGACTGGTAATATGGTCGCTCACTTCCTCATCCTATCAACTCCGGTGTTCCTCAGGGCTCCCATTCTCTTTCTAATTTTCATAAATGATCTTCTCAACTGTACCTCCAGTCCCATCCATTCATACACAGACGACTCTACCTTACATTACTCGATTAGTTTTCAGAACGCCACAGCAAGCAATCCCTCAAAAACAAACGTAATGAGAGCAGAAGAAAAAGAGACACCAATAATATTGAGAGAAGATGAAGGATTGATTTTTGTACCGGGTATTGTTGAAATATAAGGGAAAGTCCTCTGGGAGTTCCGGACGGGTAGTAAAATGGAGAAATTGGGTTTTGGAAGCATTAAAGGCAACAAGGTTTACTCTGCCCCAATTGGAAATAGTAGTTAGATCAGGAGATAAGTGTTCTATGGCTTCATTACGTTTGTTTTTGAGGGATTGCTTGCTGTGGCGTTCTGAAAACTAATTGAGTAGTGTAAGGTAGAGTCGTTGTGTATGAATGGATGGGACTGGAGGTACAGTTGAGAAGATCATTTATGAAAATTAGAAAGAAGTTCCCTGAGGAACACCGGAGTTGATAGGATGAGGAAGTGAGCGATGGCCGTCCATAACCGCAGCTATGGAATGGCCGGAAAGGAAATTAGAGACAAAGGCACAGACAGATGGAGGGATAGAAACCGAACGAGGGTAGATCAGAAATTGAAAATTTATGCCAGACTCTATCGAAGGCCTTCGATATGTCAAGTGCAATAGAAAAGGTCTCACCGAAGTCCCGAAAGGAGGATGACCAAGAGTTAGTAAGATATGAAAGAAGATCACCAGTAGAGGGACCCTTAACCCTTAAACGGCGGCAAAGCTCTTAAGAGGGGGCCTAAAAATACCATTTAAACAGCACTAAACAATTTTTTCTTTTTTTTTTGTTCCCTATAGGCTACCTCATATCACTCCTCCACATCCCCTCCTTCCTCCCTTTCCCCTCCCCCTTCAATTATCACCTATTTTCCCTGTTATCCCCTAATTTGTTGGTATATTTTTGTGCTAACATTAGCAAACTGTGTGGGGGATGTGCTTACGTGCCTAGCAGGTGTATTACACAAGCGAGTGTGTGTATGAGTAGGCTCAGTGTGGCTTGAGGCCTCATGGAGGGAGGGGTTGCCTCAATTTTCTCCAAAATTCATGAATGGGCTGGTTCATCTATATTCGCGATTTTGACCAGAAAAATTATATTTTCACTGGTTTGATTGTTGTTACAGGTTACTATCTTCATAGTGAAGGTAAAATAGGCTCATATGAATAGGTAATAACGATATTTATCGTAAAATGACGATTATAGGCCTGAATGGAGCCCATATACTTGCCCATGGGGAGCTAGTTCATTACCCCCCCCCTCGCCGTTCCCGGGTTAAGGAAGCCATACTGGCAATCTGAAAATACTGTAGATCAGGGGTGTGCAACCTTTTTTTAGCAAAGGGCCACTAATCAATTCTTGTGTGTTATGGAGGGCCGCACATCTGCACTATATATATATTACATAAGTTCTCAAAACATATTATCTTTATGGGGTTATATACATATAACACATTTTGTGTAATTTAATATATTTAAGAAAATATTAACTAACCAAAAATATCCATTGATCAAAAACAAAAAGTGTTTACTTACATAAATTATTGGTCAAGTTAAAGGCAATCCTGGGCTTAGACTTAAAATTAAAGAGATGGCTGACTTTGCATTTGTTGCACCAACTGGTCAATATCAGGCTGAATGGCTGATGTGGCAACACGTAGGGTACTTTCCAAATGTTCGTCAGTAAGTGAAGATCTGTATTCATGCCAGACAAGGCACAGTGCTTTCCCCCCTGATTCTACACACAAATATTGATCAGTCTACTTCTCTTGAAAGCCCCTGTTTTCCTCTGATATTTTGCGTTTTTTAGTACTAGTTGCCATTATTTGTAAGTAAGATGTTCTCAGCTGGAAAATGTTAAAAAGCTTGTTAGGGAAATTCTGTGAGCTTGGATGATTTTTTTCTGATAGCCTGTTCTTAATCATTCAGACATATATTTTGTTTACCTCATAATCAAAATACATTGTATGTAAAAATAAGGTATATATAAAGGTTATTGTCGGGTGCTATTTTTTGTATTTAACTGTTATACCCCTCGCAAAAATATTTAGATTTATGTCAACAAAATTATTATATTTTAATACATCCTTCAACTTAGGTGACGTGAGGTCAGGTTTGGCTGTTAGGTTATTTTCTTACTGACCTATCCTAACACTCAAAAGTAAAAACTACCTTTTAACAAGCTCCCACCCCTATTAATTGCACCATATTTATAGTCAAACATATCCTAATCTACGCATAGGCCTAATGTAGGTTGAACAGGATCGGATTATTTTTTTCCGAGAGACAGGCGGCCCTTGGACATATAGCAATGGAATATACAAAATAAGTAATCGTAAGTAACCATAGGTCACATATATATATAGATAAAACAAATAGCACCCGGCAATAAATTTGATAGGCCATTTACCAAAAATATATAGCCTACGTGCCATTGTTCAAAACAAAATATAACCTAGCCTAGCGTCTATAACTCTATACCACATTTATGACACTGAATTATCCAGCCGTATTATCAATCCGGTTTAACTAATTGTATTATTCCAATCACTGAATTTCGATATACACGAAATGTTTGGTAAGTTTGAGTACTGGCAATATGGAATACACTAGCACCGCCACCGAGAGAGCCGCAACAATGAGTGACTGAAAACAGTATTGCGGATGCCTCCAAGTCAGAGTTACCAACTGTTGGTATTATACCCTTGATGCTGGCTTACACAATTATGCATGTAGCTATAATAGTTATGTTACATTAGTCCAGCATGATATAATTGTAAACCACATATCTGTGAATGTAATGCGAAAAAAGTTAGGAAAGATGTACACCAAAATAAATAACTCTCTACAGTACTCTAACGGTCTAACTCGAACCGAAGTTCTAGTATCGTGTTAATAGGCTTAGGCCTTAGGCCTAGGCCCCTAGGGCCTTAGGCCTTAGTGACTTATATATTCAATGTCTAGGCTAGGCTACGAGGGCCGCACTTTGGGTTATTTGTTAATATAGAATCGGGCCGCATTGAAAGGCATTGAGGGCCGCATGTGGCCCCCGGGCCGCAGGTTGCACAGGGCTGCTAGATTATGAGAAGAGAAATGCTAAAGAAATTTTGAAGCAGGAATAGTTTCAAAAACTTTAGAGATACAAGAGATGAGAGCAATTGGATGATAGTTGGAGGGTTGAGAGCGGTCACCCTTCTTTGGGACAGGTTGAATGAGAGCAAACTTCCAGCAAGAAGGAAAGACGCTAGAGGAGAGACAGAAACGAAAGAGTTTGCCTAGGCAGGGAATCAGCACGGAAGCACAGTTTTTGAGTACAACAGGAGGAACACCGACCCGGACCGTACGCCTTCTTAGAATTAAGCCCAGAAAGGGTAGAAAGTACATCTTTAGAAGAGATTAGGATATTAGACATAAGTAGGAGAAAGAGGGGTGTAGAGGGAGAAATAGCACCGGAATCATCCAAGGTGGAGTTTCTAGCAAAGGTTTGAGCGAAAAGTTCAGCTTTGTCAGAGGAAGAACTGATGGTTGTGCCATTAGAGTGGAAAAGGGGAGGGAAAGACGAGGAAGAAAAAATGTTGGGAGAGGTTTTTGTTTAGATGCCAGAAAGCTTGGGAAGAGCTAGAGTTGGATGGTTCAGTGCATTTGATATTGATGAAAGAGTGCTTGGCAAGTCGAAGATACAGTGTCCCTCATATTGTACCCTTTTAATGGTAATTAGTGGTAATATATTAATTTTATACCAATTATAACGGTAAATCACCATCAATATACCCAGAGATCGTATATACCTTTAGCATTACCTTTTTATACCCTAGATCTTATATAAAGTACTCACCCGGTCTGGCTTAAAGTTCTTCATGGGGGGGATCTTGGGGCACGGGCCGGTAAAGAACTCCTGTGCTGCAGTAGGTACCCACATCCCGCACACCACCACCGCCAGGAGTCTCAATAGTAACACCTTCATCTTCACCAACACTGATCAGCGAGTCTGTCTGTACACTATCTGGTACGACGTATTTGGGGTTAATAGGATATTCTGTTTATTTACTAATGATGATTTTGCTTGCCTTTGCTATTTTCCAGCAATGTATTTTAGCCGGTACTCTAGACTAACAAAAACGCCTTCCTAACTGTCTTCAAACTAAAAAGTGCCCACCCAGACCCCCTTTCAAGCTAAATGTGTAAAAAAAAAAAATCATAGCAAATTATCCTGGCCATAAACCAATTTCTTCAAAATTTCAGGCTCGCAAACGCCCAGAAAAATAATGACATTTGAATGGGATGAAACGTCTCATTATCGACAAATTAATGGGTTGAACAGTCTTACAATCTCCAAACTAATGGAACAAAACAGTGAAGATCCAAAACAATTTCCCTTGGATCAGATACGGTAAAGAGGGGGAAGCTGTAGAACACTTGATCGTCCATTCCTCTTAGCACCTGTGACCTCTCACTTAAGAGCTGAAATTCTCTGTTGGAGTATTTTATCAACTATCATTATATATCTGTAGTTTTCTTTTCAGTAATAGTGCAAAACCGGTATCAAAATATTGCCAATATTAAGTTGTGGGCGATCTATATATATATATACAGTATATATATATATATATATATATATATATATATATATATATATATATATATATATATATATATATATATATATATATATTAGTGATAGTAAAAGTAAGACAGTAGTAATATTAGTATGCCTTGTAATAGAGGTAATATCTTCTTGTGCAACCAGGTAATTATTTTCTTCCTGGTGTACAGTAAATGTGCAATATATGTTCGTAAGTATCTCCCTCACACACACACACACACACACACACTCATTGTCATATACACACCTTCTCTTCCCCCCCCCCCCCTCTCTCTTTCTCTCTCTCTCTCTCTCTCTCTCTCTCTCTCTCTCTATCTCTCTCTCTCTCATCCATGCCCGAGGTAGACCAAGAGAAAGCTACATCATCGTATTAATGCTATAGTTTCTCCCGAGTACCCACGTTACGCCTCTATAGAATAAATAACCCACACTTTCTAACCCGTTCAGCGCGATGATGTATGTAACTATGTATCGTCTTATTCTGCTTACCATTAGACTATTTACTTTATCTGATAGTCTACCTCTGGGAATAAAAGGGGTAAATATATACTATCTCAATAAACCATGTGAGTAAAGTAGATCCTTCTTAACCCTTTGACTGCAGGATGCCTTTTCTGAGCATGTTAACGCTTTCACGTTTTTATGACGCAGAGGTTGCCAGATTAGCAATAATAAATAGAGTTCTCTCACTCTTATAATTACCTCTCCAAAATTAGTTTTGTGCCCACAGCTAACTCAAAGACAACTGCAGAGGTTGAAGTAACTAAACTAAAGGTTTCTAAATATCCCTGATGGAAACAAAGGCTTTAAAGTATCCCCAATAGGCTCAAAATTGCGTCAAAAACGTGAGAGGGTTAAGAGGGGTAGGGTATATATATTGGTCTATTTATATACTGTATATATTAATTATTTTTCTAGTTTACTCCATAAACCTCCATCAAGCTTGGAAAAGTATCCCCAAGAACCCCCTTCAAGATAAATTTGCACATTTGTCGGGAGAATAATGTCGCGGCCGAAGGCCGGGTCTTCCTAAATTTACAGGCTCGCCAGGAAAAAATTGACACCTAAATGGCACGAAAGGTCATAATAATGAGAACAAAATGGGGTGAAAGGTAAAAAAAATGCATAACTAATGGGCCAAACGCCTGAAAATCTGAAAACTAATGGGGCTAAACATGAGAGAGAAGTGGGGCCAGGAAAACCAACCATCCCCCCTTAAATTCCTCTAGTGGTAGCCAGAATACCAGACCACAATGTAGCATGGTAGTCAGGAAGCTACTGAGGGGCTTGACTCAATAAAATCGCTGAATGGTAGCCACAGTCAAATTAACCCTTTCAGGATACGATGACGTCTTTCTTCATTATATTATGGCTGTTAATATATGCAGCTTACGAAGGATCTCTAGGAATCAAATGTATATCTTAACTAACCTTATGGCTTACAACATTCCTTCCTAAATTGATAACATTTATCTAATAATATAATTTTAGCTCAAGTAGTTCATCAAAATAGTTCACCAGAGTATCATAAATATGCATCCTAAAATTATACAGAAATTCCTCTCCCCCAATTAACCATCACATCAAGTTCAACATATTTTCCATCAATCATGTTCTGGTGTTGATTTAAATTATTATTTATCTTTTTAATATATATATATATATATATATATATATATATATATATATATATATACACAGTATATATATATATATATATATATGTATATATATATATATATATATATATATATATATATATATATGTATATATATATATATATATATATATATATATGTATATATATATATATATATATATATATATATATGTATATATATATATATATATATATATATATATATATATATATATATATATATATATATATATATATATATATATATATATATATATATATACAGTATATATATATATATATATATATATATATATATGTGTATATATTATATATATAATATATACATATATATTTTTTTCTTTACGTATAGTCTATTTATTATGACGAGTCTAGCCATTGTGACCCCTGGCCTTTTGTAACTCAGAGAGGGCTGGAGCAAATGAGCTCTACATTTCTACTCCTGATTGACTCTTCCCAAATGGCGAAATGAATCAGCTCAATTGCTCATGGTCCTGATTGACTTATAAGAGGTCATAGTGAATACGCTGTTCATATTTTTTAAAGAAGGTATATATAGGGTAATTAAGGTGCCCAAAATGATATACCCTTTAAGTGGGTAGGTGATATATATTAGTTTATTAATATATTTATTAATTATTGTTTTAGTTTCCTACCTTGACCTCCATCAAGATTTATATATTGTCCTCAAGATCCCCCTTCGAGATAAATTTTTGAATTTTTCGGTAGAAAACTGTCCCGGCCAAACCCCTTCCAAAATTACAAGGTAGGTATCGCTCACCAGGAAATATTCGACACCTAAATGACACGAAAAGTCTTAATGTTGACAAAGAAATGAGGCGAAATATCTTAAAATCGCCAAATTAACGAGCCGAACGTCAACATATCTGAAAACTAATGGGGCTAAACATGAGGCAGAAGGGGGACGAAAAAAAGGACCAATCATCTCCCCTTAACGGAGAACTGCACGTATAGGTTTTTCCAGTGCCTCTTCTGACAACATCGACCCAATTTGAAATCCGACCAAACGATATCCCAAAATATAAAATGACTGTCTTGATAGCGTAATGTATAAGTGCGCGGAATTTCGGTGTGAGTATCCTAGGTTCGAGTCCTAGGAGTGCCACATGAATTTGTTGATTTCATTAATTGAGTTTAGAAGTGAAGTTTGTTGGTGAACATATATAAGTGTTGATCAAATCCTCCTGGTTATCGTGTAATGGTGGTTATAAAGCCGGTATCACACGAGAGCTTTTATAGTCAACATTAATCCTCAACACTGGTCTGGCAGCTAATGAGGTCAACATTTAAAGCATTTATGTCGCTTAAGTTCATCTATCATCAGTCTAGTTTCCGATACCAGTGCAAAATATTCCAGAAATGTTGCCAGGAAAATGTTGATCATCGAATGTTGACTATAAAAGCTCTCGAGTACCAGCGACGTGTGTCATATTATATCCTAGCTATATTTAGACGATACTATGCAGCTAAGGAAGGATCTGTGGTAGTTAAATGGGTTGGTTGAGATCGTTTGAATCATTAATATGGCTAAGGGTCTTTCCTAAGCTGAAAAAAATCGCTTAACAACTGCCAGAATAATGATAAAAAGGGCGTGCCTGGTACTGTAGGGGTTAAGGGGAAAGTGGTTATTTTTGGGGGGTCTATTTATTTATTTGTTCATGTATTTCTTAGTTTCCTCGCTGGACCTTCATCAAGCTTAAGCAAACACTGCCTAGACCCCCTTTAAAGATAAACTCCCCGGCCCCGGTTTATCTTAAAATTACAGGCACGCTATCGCTCGCCAAGAAAAAGAAATAACACTTAAATGACACGAAAGGTCTTGATACTGATATATAAATGGGACAAAAGGTTTTAAAATCGACAAACTAATGGGCGTTCGGAACGTCTTAAAATCTGAAAACTAATGGGGCTAAACATGAGGAAGAAGGGGGACAAGAAAAACGGCCCATCTCCCCCTAACCTAGAATTGTTGCTCTACTGAGGCACGTCACATTACGTCTATTAACCCCTTCTATAACGGCGACGTCTTTGTAGTTTTATTCTAGCTATATTTAGACGTTTTTGTGCAGTTTCCGAAGGTTCTGTGGTAGTAAAAAGGGTTAAGTGAGATAGTTCGATCGAAGCCTGTTAATTGCTGGAGGCCCTTAGTAAACTGAATAACATCGTCTAATAGTAGCCAGAATAAAGTTAAAAGACGTCGCATTACGTCTTTTAAACGTGGATAGAGGCACGCCGCGGCAACGCACAGCCTCTAGGAACGTACAGTATAAGGCCTCGATTGACTTTCCCAGCACCTAGGAGATCTCTGGAGCCACACCCAGCACCACTGATGTCACACGCACCACTGCCACATTACCACACAACACTTATCGAATATACTTTCCCTCAGGCCCCACCCTCCCCCTCTCCCTTGTCTACCTCCCCCCTCTTCCTCCTCCCCCTAAACCTCTTCCACTTCCTCCTTCTCCTCCTCCCCCTCCCCTTCTTCCACCTCCCTCCTCCTCCTCCTTCCCCTCCTCCTCTTCCACCTCTCCCTCCTCCTCCTCTTCCACTCTACGATGAGAGTAAAGCTGTAGATATTATATACCTTGATTTTCAAAAGGCCTTTGACAAAGTTCCCCACAAACGTTTACTGCTAAAACTAAAAGCGCATGGAATACAAGACGGTGTGTTGAAATGGATAGAAAATTGGCTCAGCGACAGAAAGCAAAGAGTAGTCATAAACGGTAAGGCATCTAAATGGATCAATGTAAGTAGCGGGGTACCCCAGGGATCGGTACTAGGACCAATTCTCTTTCTAATTTACATCAACGACATAGATGAGGGTCTCACCTGTACAATCTCAAAATTTGCTGACGATACAAAAATTGCAAATAGCGTACTCTCAAAAGATCAAGTTGACGATATGCAACACAATCTAGATAAATTGTCACATTGGGCCCAAATTTGGCAAATGAGTTTCAATGCGGATAAATGTAAAGTACTACATATCGGATACCTAAATGAGAAAGCAAACTATTCGATGAATGGCACTCAGCTTAAGAATGTAAACAGAGAAACCGATCTGGGAGTAACAATATCGAGTAACCTAAAACCGAGTCAACAATGTTCAGAAGTTGTTAAGAAGGCAAACAAAATAATTGGCTTTATAGGCAGGTCATTTGAGCATAAATCCAAAGACGTTATCCTAACCCTTTACAATTCCTTAGTCCGCCCTCTTCTGGAATACTGCGTTCAATGCTGGTGCCCTTATTACCAAAAAGACATAAACAAGCTAGAACGAGTTCAACGTAGAGTTACCAAAATGATACCTAGCCTAAAGAACAAACCATACGAAGAGCGTCTTAGAGAATTAAATCTATTTCCTTTAACCCAGCGCAGCTTAAGAGGTGACTTTATTCAAGTGTTCAAAATCATCAAAGGCATCGACAATATGAACTGTAGTAAGTACTTCACTATCGACCAATCTAATTACACGCGGGGAAACGGTTGCAAAATTATTGGTAAATCTTTTAACTCACACGAATCTAAGAATTTCTTCTTCAATCGAGTTGTCAACTTGTGGAATGGGCTTCCCCGAGACATTATAGACTGCAGCACCGTTGATTCATTTAAACTCCGCCTAGACAAATATCTCGCATCAAACCCGCGACTGACTGCGTTTGTAAATGAATAACTTTATTTTATCCTCCCCTCAGTTACTAACCCATATGTCCCCTACTAACTTCCTAGTCCTGACACGGACATTAGTTCCAGGGCAGTAGTTCCCTTTCCAATGTTCCCTTACCCACTCTAAACCACTGTTTGGACACTTGATCCTCAGTGTTTTGGAGGACAAGCAGCCTAGAAGGGTCACTAGATCTGTTGTTGCTTGATTTCCTTTGTACTCCACCTCTCCCTCCTCCTCCTGCTCCCCCTCCCCCTCCCCCTCCTGCTCCCCCTCCCCCTCCCCCTCCCCCTCCACCACCTGACGCAGCTTAGTATGTAGACTACCGGGTTTCACTTTTAGTGTTATGTCGCGAGTGAAAGACATTGAGAGGGTTAACACTATCTGAACCGACGTCTTGGGGGTTAGTAGGATAGTTTGTTAAATTAATATTGGCAATTTTGCTTGTTTTTGGCATTTTAGACATATACAGTATATATATATTGAGTATATATCACAAATACACGTGAGCCACTAAATGTTTCTAATCTCTCAGTGGGGTTCGAACCGCCGACCGTCAGGACGATAGCCGACGCTTTAATCAACTACACCACTGTTCGAACCCCACTGAGAGATTAGAAATATATATATATATATATATATATATATATATATATATATATATATATATATATATATATATATATATATATATATATATAGCATCACTGTGAAGTCATCGTGAATTGAGTCGGGTTATTGTGTATGTAAGTATTAATTAACGTGTTGAGTGGTACTTGGAAAGTAGACAGAATGGATAAAAAACACCATCTGAGGAAGAGCACTTTATTGACAACGTTTCGCAGATAGCTTCATCAGGTCACTAACAAATGCTGGTAGCCTGGTACATAGGAGGCCTTAAATATCCGTCCAGACAGGTGGCGGGGGAGGAGAGGGAGGTGGGGATTGGGAGGGAGGAAGGAGGCAGGACAGGGAGGGGGCAGAAGCATGGGGGGAGGGGAGGCGGAGCCTATATATGGGTCAAATACATCAGTAAGAACTAGCAAAAACAGACATACAAACATGCGTACAGGGTAACAACTCTACTAGTACAAAGAAATAAAAATAACTATAACAATAATAATAATAATAATAAAAATAATAATAACAATAATAATAATAATAATAATAATAAAAATAACATTAATAATAATAATGCAGATGATAACGGTTGTTACCCTGTACGCATGTTTGTATGTCTGTTTTTGCTAGTTCTTACTGATGTATTTGACCCATATATAGGCTCCGCCTCCCCTCCCCCCATGCTTCTGCCCCCTCCCTGTCCTGCCTCCTTCCTCCCTCCCAACCCTCACCTCCCTCTCCTCCCCCGCCACCTGTCTGGACGGATATTTAAGGCCTCCTATGTACCAGGCTACCAGCATTTGTTAGTGACCTGATGAAGCTATCTGCGAAACGTTGTCAATAAAGTGTTCTTCCTCAGATGGTGTTTTTCATCCATTAATTAACGTGTTGCAGAACCTTGGGTTTAAGTGAGACACAAACAGAAACAGTGAGGGAAGCCAGGCAAATGAAACAGGAATTCCAGCAACTTCTTAGCACATGCCTATGAGGCCTCCCCCGGGTAACCGGGTTTATTACCATGAATATTATAGTTCTAAATTATTATTATTTTGTTTTTTTTCCCCATCTGGACCTCCTTCTCCCTCTTGTTTAGCCCCATTAGTTCTAAAATTGTAAGACGTTCGACTCATTAGTTTGGCGATTTTAAGACCTTTTGCCCCATTTTATTTACCAATTTTAAGAACTTTCGTGCCATTTTTGTGTATTTTAGGAGAAACTGGATTTTTCTACCAAATATTCTACAAATTGATCTCGAAGGTGGTTCTTGGGGGTATTTTTTGTTAAGCTTGCTGGAGGACTAGGGATCAAAATAATCCCCTCCCCACTCCCTAGCTATCACCCCCAGTACAGTTGGTCTTCATCAATATGTTCATATCCTGTGACCTTTAGAGCCCTTCCTGCCGTCCTACATAGATGCCCAATACCAGTGGTGCCAGCTTACCACCTTCACCGTTAGATCCACACCTACTCACGTCCAGGTAGCGGTAATTATTGACGTCTACACTTATCACTTCTAGCAATTTTTTGGAGATTTCAGACATTTCTAAGCGAAATTCTGGAGATTTGAACCATTTCTCAGCAATATCCTAGAGATTTGAGCCATTTCCAAGCGATTATCTGCAGGTCCTTTACTATCTAGCAATGTTATAGCGATTATTTGAGGATTAATCTAGCGGCATTTAGTTATTTTGCTGGGTAACCCTCTCTGCCTCAGTTCACACCTCAGTCACCTCCAGGCTACACACACAACACGTGTAGTGGTATTATTAACACCTGTCCTGCAACTCAACAATACTAACAATAACGACAAAAATAACAACGGCAACAACAACAACAACAACAATAGCAACAACAACAAAAACAGCAACAACAACAATATCAACAACTACAACAATATCAACAACAACACCTGTCTTATTCTCCCCCGCCCTTCACCACCACCACCACCACCAACAACAACAACAACAACAAAAACACCTGTCCTACTAATATTATGTAAGTTTCATATAAGCCTTTCTATATTTGGGGACTTATTCCTACACATTATTCGAGTTATCATTAGACGATATTATGCAGTTTAGGAAAGATCTCGTAGAATCAAAGTGGTAAACACTATACTAATGACCTCTCTAGCTACCATGGCGCACCAGGTCTTAATATCGCCAAACTACTGGGGCGAACGTCTTAACATTTCAAAACTAATGGGGCTAAACATGAAGGACAAGGGGGTCAAGAAAACACGCCCCCTTAAAAGTCGTCATAATCCTTAATTCTCGTGAAGCGGGGTGTGTTGTGTATATCACCGTAGCGCCAGGCGGACATATTTACCGAAAATTACCTGCATTCCATGTTCTTTTTCATGCATAAGCAAGAGCCAGAGTGTAATACAATTACTGTATATATATGTTAAAGTGCAATGATAGAGCTTTCCAATGACACCTGAATCATCCTGTACGATATCTGGTTATCTTGCAACGATCGTGCAACCGAAGGGTAAAATCAGTAATTTAGTGGCAGTTTGGGTGTTTTTGGTGTGTGAGAAACAGCATAAGAGAGAGACAGCCGTGTGTGGGACTTCAGTGTACGCCGCACAGCCGTGGCGAGCGGTTAAAGCCTGCCTATGCTCCCTCCAACGCCCTGCCTCTCTCTCAGCGCTCATAATAGCCTCAAAATGGCGCCCATCATATGACAGATGCCGCAGGATTGGCCAATTTTCTCTCTCCCGTCATATGACGGTCGCCATGAATTGAGGGTTAAGGGGCTATAGTATAACTTGTCATGACGCAAGAGTACTTCACACATACACGATTATGGTCCTGACTCCCCACGACTGGACAAACGTGGCGCAATCGTAGGGTTAATCAGGGGTGTAGTACGGGCATCCTGGGGCAGCGTGGTGGTGCCCCAGCGCGTCCTGGTGGGTCGGTGTAGCATGAAAAACTTTCAGAATGTTTTATATTTGGCCACGACGGTCGGTGGTCATTTTTCGTCGGTACACCGTCCTTGTGCCTTTGTGGCACCATCGTTGGACCATCGGTTATGTCCTTGCACCGTCGTTACCGTCGCAGCACCATTCTATCACAGTAGTTCGCTATTGGCGTACATTGGGGGTGCATAATCTTATGTAACAGTACAGTAGACCACTGTTTATCCGGTATTCAGATAAATGGAAATCATGACAGAAGTCAATACTTTTTATTCACTCATTTTTCAATACTATACTGTTAACCGCTTCAGTACTGGTGACATCCTTTTCATTATATTCTGGCAACTATTAAATTATTATGTTCAGCTTAGGAAGGACCTCTAACAATTAAAAGTCAAAATATTATTTAATTTAATCACACCCGAGATCTTTCCTAAGCTGAATAAAATTGTCTAATAGTGTCCAGAATATTATGAAAAGGAAGTCACCGGTACTGAATGAGTTAATAATTATGATATTATTTGATTGACGTTAATTTAATTTATGACTAATTTTTGATGTGATGGAGTTGATTAATAATTATTCCACCAACACATACTTTTTTTTCTATGTGAGTGAGGGAGACAAAAGGCAGAACTGTTTGTAGCGAGTGCCTCCCCCAGAGTTGAAAGAGTGACAGGGCCAAAATCAAGGGATGTTCGAGCCAAAATGCCTAGACACATGAGTTTGAAGCAATTTAAGTCATAGGAAGAGGGAAAGACTGATTCTGGGAGAGAGTTCCAGAGCTCAACAGTTGAATAGAAGAAAGACTGAGAATAGCGTTTCACTCTTGGGTTGGCGAGTTGCACAAAGTAGGGGTGGGATTGTGTTGCAAGACGGGTACTACGTATCCTACGTAGAGGAGGTGATATACACTGGGAAAGCTCTGAGGAACACTGATTATTGTACTATTGATAGAATAGCGAGAGAGATGCAACATTGCGGCGAAGAGAGTGAGATTGCAGAGAGTTGGTGAGTGGACGGGAGTTAATGATATGAAAGGCTTTCCTTTCTACTTTGTCTAGTAGTGCTGTGTGAGAGGATCCTCCCCACACATGTGAACAATACTCAATACATGAACACACTGTGCCCCTGTACAGAGCAAGAAGCTGTGCAGGGGTAAAGAACCCCTTGAGGCGGTTGAGCACACCCAGTTTCTGGGAGGCTGCCTTAGCAAGACTGGTAATATGGTCCTTCCAAGTGAGAGCAGAAGAAAAGGAGACACCAAGAATATGAGAGAAGATGAAGGATTGATTTTTGTATTGTTGAACTGTAAGGGATAGTCCTCTGGAAGTTCCGAATTGGTAGTAAGATGAAGAAATTGGGTTTTGGAAGCATTAAAGGTAACAAGGTTTTTTCTGCCCCAATTGGAAATAGTAGTTAGGCCTAGTCTATATTTAATTAATTTCACCACAACACCAAGCACCTCCAATGAAATTAATGAAAGAATATATGTGATCCACCGGGATTAGAACCTGGGTTATCACACACAGATTTTTAGACACCTTAACCATTACACCACCAAGACGGTTAGATCAGAAGATAAGTGTTGCATGGCTTCATTACGTTTGTTTTTGAGGGATTGCTGGCTGGGGCGTTCAGGAAAACTAATTGAGTAGTGTAAGGTAGAGTCGTCTGCGTATGAATGGATGGGACTGGAGGTACAGTTGAGAAGATCATGAAAATTAGAAAGCGAATGGGAGATAGGACAGAGCCCTGAGGAACACCGGAGTTGATAGGATGAGAAAGTGAGCGATGGCAGTCCACAACCACAGCTATGGAACGGCCGGAAAGGAAATTAGAGACAAAGGCACAGATGTAGGGATAGAATCCAAAGGAGGGTAATTTAGAAATTAAAGATTTGTGCCAGACTCTATCGAAGGCCTTCGATATGTCTAGTGGAATAGAAAAGGTCTCACCGAAGACCCGAAAGGAGGACTGGTTGAAATGGTCTAGTGATTGTGAGTTACTGGTTGAAATGGTCTTCTGGTTGAGAGTTGCTGGTTGAAATGGTCTAGTGGTTGAGAGCTAATGACTGAAATGGTCTACTGGTTGAGAGCTAATGGATAAAATTATCTACTGGTTGAGAGTTACTGGTTAAAATGGTCTACTGCTTGAGAGCTGCTGGTTGAGAGGTACATGTTGAATGCTACTGGTTGAAATGGTCTACTAGTTGAAGGCTAATAATTAAAATGATGTACGGATTGAAAGCTACTGGTTGAAATGGTCTTCTGAACTGAACATAATTTAACATTCCCTTCTCTTTCTTTTCAGTTTGGTTGTACAGTACCTCCACAAGATGATCTACATAAACAAGACAATATTGCTGAAGACCCAGTGTTTGTGGTCTCTGGTCATTATGTTCAGCTGTGCACGTGCAGAGAAAATCGATATGCCAAATACAGAAATTGTTAATGAAAAGGAGCCTCGGTTATCCCCTTCACCACTCAACACACGAAGCACGAGTGTACCAAGGGACCCAAAATATACCCGCATTTTGAATTTGTTTGGTGCCAGTCAGGATTCATTTGGGAACGTTAACCTGAAAGTTTCTCATAAAAGCAGTGTAATTTCTGATCACACTTTCCCCCTCTCCAGTACTGATAGAACCATGGAAATACCCGGTGGTTTGGATGGATCTTTGAAACTGAAACATGGTACGAAAAAAACAAGGAAGAAACGGGAATCTAGAATTACCAACTTGAAAAATTATGTCTATAGTGAACTGTCAAAGCAAAATGATACATCGTCTGAAATCTCACTGGACAGACACATAGAAGATACTGAGACAACAACAAAAGCAACAGCAACAACAACAGAATATTATATTGATTCAACACCTTCTGCAAGTAATGTGATACTTTGTGATCATCTTCCTCAAAAGTTTTCTCCTCTTTTCCATGGCCACTCGTCGGAAATCTGCAAGAGTTCCAAGCTTAAATTAATTGAATATATTGATGTATTAGATGTTTGTCGTATTATATATGGCACAGTTTCTGGCTATGGAGATCCCTTTTATTACGGTAGTTTCAATTACAGCGGCACAATGTTAGCTGTCTATTCTTACAATAAGTTTGTGAGAGTTTGCTTGCCATTCTACAGAACACTTGAAGTCTGTGAAGAGAGGGAATTTCTAACAATCTGTTGGGAGCGACGTGTAGTATTCTTTCATTCTTCAAAGTGTATATTGTCTGTAAATGATTTCTACTTGCCTGCATTTCTTTTGGATAATAATACTGAGTGTTTTGAAAAGTTTTGTGATGGCACTTTAACTATCTTTGATTCCGAGGTGAATGGAGTAAAATATCGTTTGACCAATGCTTTAATAGAGAGCAATAATTTGTCTTGTGGGTACCTTACAGAAAATCTCAATCACCTTATTGACAATTATGATGAAACTCTGTACTTCATTTCCAACGTTCACTGGCCATGTTGTTATGCGTCTTATTTGGTGATCTGGGTTGGTCATCCGGAGAGTCATGGGCTAAATGGCGCCTGGAGTTACCTGCCAGTGTCGTGTCAGATCTATGAGGTGTTGTTAATAGTGTTGGTGGCATGTATTGGAGTGAGTGGAGTGGCGGGAAACCTGTGTGTTGTAGTGGTCTTGTTGGGTGGGGAACATCGCAATCAGGAGTCCACTCTTCTTCGTGCTTCGCTAGCCTTTGCTGATCTCCTCACCTCTCTCTTTGTTGTGGTTCCATCCTTCTTTTATCATATTTCACCATTTCTTTACCCAACTCGTTATGAAGGAGAGGGCAAAGGCATAGTTCTTAATCCCTCACAGGTTGATCCCTCTAACACACCAATTTTCAATGACCGTTGGACGTTCCATAACGAAGGTTTCTTGCTTTTTCAATCAATTGTATTCAGTATCACCTCCACAGTATCTCTCCTGATGTTGACGATCCTGAGTGTGGAGCGCTCTGTTATCACTGGTCGTCCTCTCAAATACAATGAGTACTTCTTGCCATGGAAGATCAAACTGGCCATAGTTGTTTCCTGGATCACAAGCACCATATATGCATTGATGTTTGCACTCCACCACAAAGGACATCTAAGTTCTCAGATGTACACTTACTCAAAGCTCCCCACAGGCTCATCTGGAGAAAGACCTAATGCATTTCTTTACATACTCATCTATCAAGGTCAAATTGCAATCTTACTAATAGCTGGATTATCCATTACTATTTTCTCACTACTTGCTATTAAGAATTTTGTGCAGGAACAGGCGCGTGTGGCCATGGAGTATCGGGCCCTGAACATGAGAACTAGTTTTCATTACAAGAAGGAAAACAGACAGGTATTGTTTGCCATGATTTTGATGCTTCTACTTTTCCTCACAGCTACTGTTCCCCTGACTGTTAACATCATTTTTCAATCACTTGATTATTTTTACTACCACCACAATCTGTTCTCGTACCTGGCGTGGTGGTCGTTCATGGCAGGTACTGCATGGAATCCGTGGCTTTACACTGTACGTGGTAAGCAGTATAGAGGTGATGCACAAATACTAATAAAGAACATTGTAGCCAAGATTTTACACCAAAAGAATATTAGAGAGCAAATTCACAAATCTTCTCTTGAAACGAACCCTAAAGAAACTATATCACGTTCAAAATCTGAATGATTGTTAAAGCATACACACGCACACACAAACAGCAAAAATGCATCTATCTATCTATCTATTGCCTGACGCCGTGATCCCCGAAGGGGTGGCCACGAACGAACCGCCCCATGCACCTCTGTCCCCAGTCAGTCGACGCCCCTCCCCCCAACCAGCACCGCCTTCGTTCATGTAGTTCCTCACTCCATCCTTCCACCTCATATTCGGTCTACCTCTCCCCCTCTGTCCCTCCACCTCGCTCTCGTACACCCTCTTAGTCATTCTCTCGCTTTTCATACGTTCCATATGGCCGAACCATCTCAAGTTGTTCCTTTTCACACTTTCCAGCACATCTACCTCCACACCACACCTCCTTCTTACTTCCTCATTAGTCTGTCTATCCCTCCATGTAACTCCGCACGCACTCCTTAAGTAATTCATTTCCACTGCTCTCACTCTTGGTCTGAGTCTCTCAACCAACGTCCATGCTTCGCTTCCGTAAGTCAGTGTCGGGATTACCACACTGTCATGCAAGGACTTCTTCACTTCCATACTGACCACCCTATTTCTTGTTACTGCTTTTATTATATATTATATCATTGTGACATAAATGTACTGTATATTGGCACAATATAATTTTAAATAAATTTGTTATTAAATATTCATTATTTAGAAGGTTGAAAGGAGGTAATACAATTCAGCTAAATGTTGTTAAGTAATAAAATAATATAACTGATTGTACTCTGCGTTATATTTTCATTCAATATATTGTGATATGTTACACCATGTGATAGGTATATTACATGGCCTATATAACTTAGTAGCTTTCTTCTGATAGCCACTAGTAACCTTATACTTGTAATAACGGTAGCGGTTATCGCTTGCCACCACCCATTTATGATTTAATGACCTAATGGGAAGTCAGAATAAATACATAAGTATATCAGCCTGGTATTTATTGAATAAGTAGGTGTAGAGTCAGCAGCAACAGAACAGGAACAAGTTAATCTTAGCATCTTATAATCCCCAAATAATGTTTGTAGAAGGATGTAACGGGAAGAAATTGTACTTACCCTTTTGGTATATGTTGTAAGGTTTGACTTAACTGTAAGACTTTTTCCCCTTCATTCACTCTTCCCTATATATAAGGGAAATGTATCGTTTAAGAAGGGTTAAGTAACCCTTGTCTATGTAAAGAGGGAATTAGCCTAGATCAGGAGGAGAACTAATATTCTCAAATCTATCTAAAATACTTTCAAGCCTAATTTTCGTTTCACCCCTTTTGTTATCCCATGTAAAAATCCTTCCTTTTCGAATTTAGAGTAATGCCCCCTTGTGTAAAAAGACCGCCAATTCCTACCCAAGCGACGCCACCCTTTTGTGGTCACCCTCCCCTTTTTTGGCGGGATCCCTGGCACTGGCCCTCGGCCCCTCACTGTCGTGATCCCAGGCCTACGAGAGAGACACCTACCCACCCCCCAGTCTCTGTCATCATTCCCTGCTTCTTCTCCGGACTTAGGCTTCCTTTCCCTCCATTCAGAGGTTCGTAATTAAGGTTTATAGTGTTATAAGGTATTGCTTATTCAGTTAAGTAAGTACTAGGTGTGTAATGTAGGAGATATTACTGTGATTAACAAATTCGTGAACTCGAGCCTACCATCGGGTTGGTCGACAGGCACCCCTCACCTGCCAAGTGCCTACAACCATTCAAATTCCCCCATTATCATTGTGTTCAGTAAAACTTAGTCTGGGCACCTTTGCTAAGTGTTTTTCTGATATTTTAGACTTTGTTATTCCAAATTAACGTCAAATTAACTTCGTGTGTAATAATTTCAGTCAGAGGGACGCCATTTGATGGCCTTCCAATTCTTGTGTTTTTCCATAATTCCCGACCAAACTTAGGCTAGTCTAAATGGCTAGTTTGTCTTTCACCGTTTTACATAATCCTGAGGTAGTGCGAGAACACCAGTTAAGAGTAGAATTGAGGACGATGAAGTTGATTAAAATTCTTTTGAAGCTTGACCACCATTTTAGGATTTAGACCATCTCGCATTTCGGAGAGACGACCAGGTTGAGTAAATTACTAATGTAGCAGTTGTATTGTATGTTTAGAACTTGTTCATTACTTTGAGTTTATAAAACCATGCATTTTGGTAAATATGATTGTATTTTAACGTGTAAATCAGGAAAGGACATTCGTTTGAGATAGTGTCCTTGAGTTTTGTTTACCTTTTGTGTCTCCGACGTTCCAAAGTTAGGCCTATTCAGATAAGTATTTATAACTAACGTCTCCTAGGCCTGGTTATTGTTCATTTTAAATGTTTTTACTGGGTTATAGTGTAAAGAGTTACTTGTTATCTTGATTTAGAGGTCCTCATTTCCCAACCCCAGTACTGTCAAATTTCGGACCCCCATTGGGTCGGGTTTATTTCAGATGATTATTTGTTCTTACCTATTGTTACTTAAAGTTAACTTGTGAAAAGGCAGTTTAGGTATGGATACTTGCTGAATTATTATGGTAGGTTATATGATTTTACATTTTTAATTAGCCTAGGCTACCTAACTTTCACCTAATTGGAAGTACAGTAGGCTATTATTAATTATTGTGCTTTTTGAGTGTATTATGAGTATTGATTCCTATGATATATTTTTGTTTGACATGGTCTAATGTACAGAGTTGCATTGCAAGGGACGGAACGCTGTAGTGAGATTCTGGGCAGCTGATTTCAGGGGATAAGTTACTCAAGTTACAGTAGAAATAACGTTTAGCTTTGTTTGAGCCTTGTATAGCACGCTCCGCATTGAGCAGTCCAACCTGTTAAGTTTGACCATGACAATTACCTTTGATTTATGCCATTATTGTATTGATTTGACTCCATAGATATGCTGTGTAATTATGTATTCCCAATTGTGTGTAGAGTACTGCTGAGTAACATATGTACCTGTACTTAATGAGAGGATCTTTGGATGCCTTAAGAGATTATTTCGGTACAGTACTGTAATGTCATAATTTGATCTGTCATTGTATATCTGTACTTATATTAGCTCATCTATTTTTATACGTTAATAGGAATCCATGTATTTTTATATGTTTATATTAGCCTATGTTTTTTATATGTATTTGTTTTAGTATTACTGTGTACCGTAATTAGGATATTGATTAACCCCATTATTAAGGGTTAGCTATATGTCAACCGTGGGTTAAGAATGTATTCAACTTACCAGGGAACCAGTTTGGGACGGAGTTGATGTGATGCTGAATTGCTGATGGTGGAGACTCGGAGATTCACCCCTCCCATTGGCTGAGTGCAGGATGCTGAACTCGTGTACTGTACGAGGGTTCAAGGACCGCAGGAAGACGTATGATTACCCCCTATACCCCAGGATATGGTAGGCCGAAGAAACCTACAGGCAAGCCTGGCCGATACCGGTATCTAGCGGAATTGGGATGTATAATACTGAGAGGAATGGGGTGGATACAGACAGCAATATTCGAGTCCTACTCCTAGGTTAAGAGACTGTCCCAGTACGGTAATGGATTGGTCCCAGGTTAATGGTATAGAGATAATTACATACGGACCATACGGTACCAATGTTAAGAGTTGTAAACGGTAAAATGTTCCTTCTATTAATATCAAGCTTAAGATTACTGCAATATGTTTGTATCTATCCTCCCGTACCTATTTGGATCTAAATGTGTTGTCAGGATGGTAAATCGGAGCCGTCAGTATTAAATTGGTCTAAGAGTAGTACCAGTAGCCTAACCGAGTTAAAGTCTTGTCAGCCAACATTGAAGGTGAAGTTCTTGATTGGTCTTTGCTAGCCTCCGATTTATCCTACTGTCCTAATGTACCTGAATAATGAGCATGAGTCACGATTGCATAAAGAATAAGAAAACCATGGGGACGGCCAGTTCACCTGAAGGTGGGCGATCAACTAATTCGAATGAATTACCGTTCCCAAAAACATCCTTATGTGATATCTAGAAAGTAGAGAATATGCTAGGTCTCAGTGGGGTTTTTGTGGTTCTTTGGTCTTATCATCGTGTCGGAGTTGCAGCCTTTCCCCTTCCTCGAAGGATGTTGGATGGGGGTCAACCAAACAGGGTTGTCCTCTCGTTAATTAGAATGCAATAACGGGTTTGTCGTCATCTCTTCCTTTCTATCCTTAGTACCTATTTTCCACCTTCGCAGCTTAATCTATCTTTTTCTGTCTTACCCTATCTCTCTCTTGTTGGCAGCAGAAGGGAAGTTGATAAAGAAAGAGAGATCCCCCCCCCCCCGTTACAAGGAAACACAATGTATGGGCCGCAGAAATACTAAACTATATTATCAAAATTACAGCGAACGAACAAAACACGTGTTAAATATATACAATAGTTACCCCCAAACCTAAGGTTTTCTATATATTATATGTATTATAGAAAACTACATTGCTTAGTCTAACTATTATATATTTTTTTAAATTGACGTATATAATAAACATTTAATTTATGTATTTACTGCATATACTGCAATATGCCTATCATAATTATAGAGTGTCGGAACATACTAGATTTGTGGGAAAAAATACATGTATTATAACATCATCCTGGTGGTAAAAGTTAGGCTATTCTTACATAAACAGTCAATGTAGATGGAAATTTCACAGACAAGCTCATTGTTGTTCCAGAGAGCATAGGTGTCAGACGTGCTCCAAGTTGCTGACTGAAATAAATAAAAAATCAAGACTACAATAAAGCAATATCGCATATCTGTAATGTGGGCTCAGGTGGCATGTAGACTTGAGACCCGCGGTGTGGTGTGGGTGGGGTCTACGGTGGCAACTTGTTGGATGTGGGGTAAGGCCCAGGACAACCTCTGGCAGGAACAGATAAAAGTGTCTCGGCTGCTGGAGAAATGGGCTGACCTCGAAAAACAACTACAGCAGGAGCGGTGCGTTAGGAAGGCCATGGAGGCTCGCAAGGATGCTAGAGACAAATAAGGCATCTTTCACATCTTTTAAAGTATGGCAGACGCACCTTATCTTGTAATCCAGTTGCTTCAATTTCAGCCAATGCGATTTTGAGTATTGACCAACACACACACACACAACATATTACCAACTCAACAACACTGTCAAGTAGAGGTGTTAGGTACTTTAGGGGGCTCTGGACCCCTATTCCCTCATGTTTAACCCCAATAATGTTGAGGTTGTAAGACGTTCGCTCTATTAGTTTAGTGGTTTTAAGACCTTTCGCCCTATTTCTTCGTCAATTTTAAGACCTTTCGTGCCATTTAGATGTCAACGTTTTCCTAGTGAGTAATAGGGAGCCCGTGATTAAGGAAGAACCGGCCTTCGGGCGTTATAATTTTTTTTACCGAAAAATGTATATATATCTACCTCGAAAGAGGGTCTTGGGGATGTTCTTTTCGTTTGTTTTAAATTGATGGAGGTCCAGGGAGTAAACTTTAGAAATACATTAAAAAAAATCTATCCATCTATCTATTGCTGGACGCCGTGATCCCCTAAGGGGTGGCCACGAACGAAACGCCCCCATGCACCTCTGTCCCCAGTTAGTCGACGCCCCTCTTCCCATAGATAGATAGATAGATAGATAGATAGATAGATAAGTTTATTGACCACAAGTTTGTCATTACAATCATTACATGTAGTACAGAAAAATACATTAAATACATAATCAACTATACACATTGTGGAAAAAAAAAAAAATACTTAATAGTCCGTATGAATTAATTTAAGCTGAAAATAAATGGTCAGGCAATTCAAAACATAAACAAACGTATAATATTACGTCTTTAGATTCCATGGGTAACCATAAATTATGTATAAATACGAAGCAACTTATGGATTATCTCGCACATCATACTACTAGGTTTGGTCATTAACTGATCTAAGGTGTCAAATTCAAAAGTATGACGAATACATTGTGACATAGGACAGGACTCCAGCACGTGAAGTTCACTCTGTATAACTTCACATGGACACAAACGTCCCTCTAATGGTAATCGGCCTCTTCCACGTCTATTCCAGCTGCCTGTTTCTACTGCCAAAGAATGTCCACTTGCCCGAAATCTAGTAAACAATATCCTGTATACATCATTTATATTTTGCCTAGAGCGATAAACAGCACTTCTTTCACGCATATACTTCTTAACTCCATCCTTCTACCTCTCTCTCGGTCTACCTCTCCCTCTCTGTCCTTCCACTTCACTGTTGTACACTATATCTTAGTAATTCTCTTGCTTCCCATACATTCCACATGGCCGAATCATCTTAAGGTGCTCCTTTTCACACTTTCCAGCACATCTACATCCACACCACACCGCTCTCGTACTTCCTCATTCGTCTGTCTATCCTTCCATGTAACTCCTCTTATATCACGTTGCTTATGAGCAAGGAGGTGGGTGAACAATTGACCCTGACTGTACCCAAGTTGATAGTGAATGATTGGTGTTGTTATATCACAGCAGCCCCCAAGGAGGTTATTATGAAGGGAGGGATAGTCAGGTAAAACGTACCCTATGTGAGCGTGAAGCTAGAAAAGGTTTGGCAGGTGTATTGGCGGATCTGGACAGCATAAACCAGTGTCTCGCGTACATACAGTATGCATAAATAATGATAGGCTATGATACTAGGGCTATATGTAATAAAGATATGCATCTCATTGTGATTTATACATTATAATCTGAGGCACTGTAAGGTCGACGGGGAATTCTTCTTACACTAGATCGCGTTGGAGATTGGCTTCACTGTCTTCCCCAAACACTTCCTCCTTTAGTATCCTTCCTCCAACTCCACACCCAAGGTCGGTGGTGGAATAAACAGCATAATCAGTGTTGCCAATTCCGCTACCTTCTCGCTATATCTAGAGGTATTTACTTCGATCTAGCGGCAATTATTTACATCTAGGGACATGACTTTTAGTGATATTTTTGAAACTTGAACCATTTTGAGTGATAATCTAGAGATTGTGGTATTATTCTAGTGATTTTTCAGCATTTAAGTACTATTTAGCGGCCTTCCAGCGACTTTTGAGAATGGATCTAGCGGTATTTAATTATTTGATTCAGTGCAACGGATTCAGTGCCATGCCCCAGCCCCCAGTGTTGTTGTGTCTGTCAAGCGTGGTGGTAGTAATAAACTCCAATATTCCAGTGTACGTGTGGTATAGTGTCAAGGCGGCCGTTGTGGGAGGTATATAGGGCACGGGAGATAGTGTAGTTCTGTATAATGTACAGTCGGCCAAATAAGTCTTGTCTCGGCACCAAGTAAATGTTGTGGATCAGCAGCAATAATCTAAACAGTATTTCTTCATTTCGAGGGAGATAATACCAACATGTTCCTACCCCTATAATCAACTTCTGACAGATATTAAGGGAGCCCACCTCGCTTTTTTTCTCTTTCTCTCCCTCTTTCTTTGGCTTGTATCCATTCGGCCCCATTCACCCTACTGTTTTAAGACGTTTACCCCCATCCAGGTGTCAATATTTTTCTGGCGAGCGGTAGCAAGCCAGCATATATATATTTTAGTTTTGACAGCAAGCTAAATTTGTACATTTTTCGATAGAAAAATTTCTCCGGCGAAGCCGGATTTCTTCATACAATGCTGGCTCGCTATCGCTCGCCAGGAAGACATCGACACCTGGATGGGGATAAACGTCTTAAAACAGTTGGCTGAATGGGGCCGCATGAATACAAGCCAAAAAGAGAGAGGGAGAGAAAGAGAAAACAAGCCAGGGAGAGAGGGAAAAGGAGATAAAGATAAACAAAAACCGGTGACCCCCTTAATACAGCACAGAGCGAGCCAAACATATCAGCGCTACCATAATTGTGTGTAAAGCTATATTAATTGGCTTATACCCTGTTCCAAATAGGTAGGCCAGAAATTGTGAACCCTAATCTTTGTAACTTGGAGAGGATTAGAGTAAGTTAATGGCTGTAAATTTCCACAACTATTCCCTGGCTGACCCTTCCCAAATGGTAGAAATATTAGCTCGATTACTCTAGTCGTTTGTGAGTTATAGAGGTTAAGCGGGGGTGGGCGTATTTATAGAGGTTAAGCGGGGGTGGGCGTATTTATAGAGGTTAAGCGGGGGTGGGCGTATTTATAGAGGTTAAGCGGGGGTGGGCGTATTTATAGAGGTTAAGCGGGGGTGGGCGTATTTATTTGCTCATTTATGTATCATTGTATTATTTTTATAGTTTCCTTCCCAAGGGGTTAAGAACGAAAGTAAGCGTAACTGCCCCTAGCAAAAGAACGAAACTAAATGAAACCGATACAACACGATTTTATTAACAACAACCGCGTCTCCTCTACCTCGACTCATAATATCGCCTTACAACATCTCTACTCTTTGTGAATCAGGGTGACAACGGAGAGCACGGTTAGGACACTTAAGGGGGCCACCTGCTTTTTTTTTTGTATCTTTCTCTCCCTTTCTCTTTCCCTGGCTTGTATTCATTCGGCCCCATTCAACCTACTGTTTGAAGACGTTTACCCCCATCCAGGTGTCAATATTTTCCTGGCGAGCGGTAGCGAGCCAGCATATATATATTTTTGTTTTAACAGCATGCTAAGTTTGTACATTTTTCAATAGAAAAATGTTTCCGGCGAAGCCATATTTCTCCATATAATGTTGGCTCGCTATCGCTCGCCAGCAAGAAATCGACATTTGGATGGGGATACACGCCTTAAAACAGTTGGCTGGATGGGGCCTAATGGATACAAGCCAGAGAAAGAGAGAAAAGGAGAGAAAGAGTACAACAACAAGTGACCCCACTTAACCATATTTATTCAACGTTGCCAATTTAGCTACTTTTCCGCTAGGTCTAGCTCTAGCGGCATAATTTTACACCTAACGACATGAGTTTTAATGATATTCTGGATTTCTGAGTAATTTTGAGCGGTATTCTAGAGATTGTGGCATTATTCTAGAGATACATTCATTCATAGTTATGCATTCATTTATAGTTATGCATTCATTCACTATCTAATTGACATTCCAGCGACTGTTTGAGAATATATCTAGCGGTATTTGTGTTTTGATTTGGTAACCCTGCATATATTTGCAATCATCTAGCCACCACTTGCTGTTGCTGTATACAGTATAAACACGAAGGATTTGCCCCTAAGCCGGTATCACACGAGAGCTTTTATAGTCAACATTCGATGATCAACATTTTTCTGGCAACATTTCTGGAATATGTTGCACTTGTATCGGAAACTAGACTGATGATAGATAAATTTATGAAACCTAAATATTGTTAATGTTGACCTCTTAAGCTGACAAACCAGTGTTGAGGACAAATGTTGAGGGAAAAAGCGCTCGTGTGATACCGGTTTTACCTGCACCAGCATCCCCAGTAGCCTACCCTACTAAATAGAGTTATCACCGTGATTACAATATCTTGCTCTAGCCTTGGGCGTATCAACGACTCGGCAACCAATCCTAATCTCCGCTAACATCTCTTATCTACCTCATCGTAACACATCAACTAAACGTACAGTAATTCACCAACCTCAGTGCCAACACGAGCGCGACTAGACACGAATTATGCTACGCAACCTAACGAACACAGGCAGTAAGTTGCGTGGAATCGGACACTGGGGTTTGAATCTGAGCGGCAGTATCATCGTGACTACCGCAAACTCTCCCGGGCAACTCCACCGCCTCCCACGACGATCACTCTCCGGTAATATGTAACTATTTATCTATCTATATGCTCAGGCCCAATCTCCACTTTTCCTATTTTTATTTTTATTTTCTATTTTATTAATTTTGTTTTTGTTTTCGTTTTTCTTGGGGGTTGGCGACTCAAGACAGACCAAGAACAGGGAAAACACAAAACAACATAAAACAACGAACAAACATAGACAAAAACACAAATTCACACCCCGTCCCTAACGTTAATCATCAATTACAAACCCCAATGTACTCTAATAAACTAATGAAAGCATATTATGGTCCTCCCGGGATTCGAACTCGGGACACCACACCTAGAACATAAGCACCTAAACTATTATCATCAATTACAAAAACCAATGTACTCGAATAAACTAATGAAAGCATATGGTTCTCCCGGGATTCAAACTCGGGACACCACGCCCAGAACATAAGCACCTAAACCATTACACCACCAACACAATCCTGTAATATTTCAGAAAGCAGACGCCACATGATGTCTAGTGGTGGAGGAGAGGCGCGGGGGATGTCTGGTGGTGATGGTGGTGGAGATGTGGCGGGGGCCCAAGGGAAGCTGTTGGAGAAGGTGATGGAGATAGTGAAGAGGGAGAAGCTGGTGACGGGGATGGACACCTCTACTAAAGTCATTGATTATAAGGACCCTGAGGAGTTGAAGGTGAGTTGTTGTTGTTGTTGCTGTTCCTCAGGCTGTCTGTATATATATATATTATATATGTATATATATATATATATATATATATATATATATATGAGAGAGAGAGAGAGAGATATGAAGTAAGTGCCTAACGTAACAGTATGGTGTAGATTATAGTCCTTGATATATGTTGACACACGCTAGAGTCAGTCGGGGTCCTAAGATGAAGTATGTACAGCCACTCACAAAAGTTTGGTCACCTATTATATGTTCTTTGTGCAAATACGGCCATCGGGAAGCATTATCATTGTATGCAAAATTAACCCCTTATGCATGGTCTTTTTCTGGTTACCCTTAGACGATTTTCTTTAGTATCATAATTTACTTTTAGGACTCAGAAGAGTATCGGTAGCTAATACATCAATAAGCCATCTAAATATTATTGCTTCTTCTTAACTGCATGACATCGTCTAATGGTAGCCAGAATATTAAGTAAAACAAAGTATGTTACATAATATGAGGATCTCTCTCTCTCTCTCTTTCTTATTAAGCTTAGGAATGACCTCTAGCAATAATAAGGCTTCAAAATACCTCAACCAACCCTTTGAACTACCACAGATCCTTTCTTAAGCTGCATTATATGGTCTTAATTTAGCTAGAATAAAATATAGCACGCGTCAAAGGGATAACAAAAACATATCCACTAAAGCCGTTATCACACGAGAGCTTTTATAGTCAACATTCTATAATCAAAACATTTCTGGCAACATTTCTGGAATATTTTGCACTGGTATCGGAAACTAGACTGCTGCTATATGAATTTAGGCAAAGGAAATATTATATATGCTGACTTCATAAGCTGCCAGACCAGTGTTGAGGATAAATGTTGAGGGAAAAAGCGCTCGTGTGATACCGGCTTAAGAACACTCCCCTCTCCTTCCACAGCGCCTCCTGCAGTTGAAGATAGGGCGTAAGGGCAGTACCCTGGAGGAGGCGGGGGCGGTGCTGGAGAGTATTACCCGTTACAGTGTCAAGACCCAGCACCCTCACCACTACAACCAGCTCTACGGCGGTATAGACGAGGGGGCGCTGGCCGGGGCGTGGCTTACTGAGGCATTAAACACAAATCAGTAAGTTTGTGCTAGTTTATCCTTATTTTACTATGCTTATCATAATTATTGGTGCTCTTCTAATTGTTAATAGTAATAGTATTATTATAAATAGCAGTAGTCGTGTTAGCCCTAGTAGTAGAGTAGTAGCAGTATTTGTAAAGTTGCAAGGAAGTATATCTGGAGGAGGTGTTGAGTGCCTAGTACAGTGTCAAGACCCAGCACCCTCACTACTACAACCAGCTCTACGGCGGTATAGACGAGGGGGTGCTGGCCGGGGCATGGATTACTGAGACCTTAAACACAAATCAGTAAGTTTATGCTAGTTTATCCTTATTTTACTATTCTTATCATAATTATTGGTGCTCTTCTAATTGTTAATAGTTTATTATTATCATTATCTTTGGTAATATTCGCCAGTGAATTTATGGTAGTCCTGTTTGCTTAGTACCTGGCCTTTCTCATAAAAAAAATGGTAAAAGGCACACATCAGAGGATATCAAAGGCACACATCAGAGGATATCAAAGGCACACATCAGAGGATATCAAAATGTGTTTTCTATCACGCGCGTCTCAAAATGTCACCTACAGTAGGGTTAAATGTCACCTACAGTAGGGTTAAATGTCACCTACAGTAGGGTTAAATTTCCACTGCTAGGCTAGGTTAGATTAGGATTAGGTATTATTAGTTGATTAGTTTTGATTTTAGTTAACCTAACTTTACTCTAAGATTACTTTCATACCCTAGCCCTAACCTGAAGTATACTAACCAGTAGCATTCAAATCGTGGGTGCAATGACTGGTAGGCCATTTTACCTAATCCCATAGCTAACCTACAACTTCACCTAACTTGAACTATTATGCCTCCTTATTATACCTGACCTAATGTTGTAGGTAACCTGTTAAGGGGAGACCGTCGTTTTTCTGGTCCCCTTTCTCCCTTGTGTTTAGTCCCATTATTTTTAGATTTTTATACGTTCGGCCCATTTGTTTGGCGATTTCGTTATAAATTTTAAGACCTATCCTGCCATTTAGGTGTCGATTTTTCCCTGGCGAGCGATAGCGAGCCTGTAATTGTAAGAGGAACCGGCCTTCGGCCAGGAAATGTTTCTACCGAAAAATTTAAAAATTTATCTTGAAGGTGGTGGGGGGGGCGGGGGGGCCCCCCCCCCCTAGGGGATGTTTTTCTAAGTTTGAGGGATGTCTAGCGAGGAAACTAAGAATTTATGAATGAATGAATTTATAGGCCAAAAAATCAGTGAATGTTCCCTTAACCGTGGCCCTCTACTACCTCCAGGCACACCTATGAAGTAGCCCCGGTGTTTACCCTGGTGGAGCATCACCTGGTGGCCTGGTTGGTGGAGCTCCTAGGCTGGCACCAGGGGGACGGTATCTTCTCTCCGGGTAGGTCACTCCACCATACGTGTACATAGTGTACTGAATATCTTGCTCAAACACTGTGTTATTTTAAGTTACTCTAATTTTTCCTTGACATTTGCCTTGTGTTTGATAATTATAGTTTGTGACTATTAGATTATTTTGTTCACGTCTTAGATGCGTCCAATTAATGTTCCTCCCTATATACAGTATGTAGTTCAAGTTATCACGAAGGTTTTCGGGGAACAAATGCCACTGACTGTACTAAATACTTGTACACTCTCTTAGACTTAAATAGTTTTTTTAAACTATCACGAACTAAATGGAAACTTCTCATTACTTTATTACCTTGTATTTACATTCCAGAGGTGCATTTTACTGTTCAGCGGTTCATATTGGGCCAGGATTTGTCCCAGAGTGTACTGGAGATCTGTCACACGCTCGTCCTATCTATCTATCTCTATACTATCTATATACTCAGGCCCAATCCCCACTTTTTGTTTATTTTTTATTTTTTTTTCCTAGATGACCCAAAACAAATACACACTCATATGTATTCTATCTTCTTAGCCCTTTGATTAGTCGAGGACTCGCTTCTTTATTTTATTTTGGCTACCATTAGACGATTTTAATCTGTTTAGTGTTTAGGAAGGAATTTTGGAAGTCAGAGAGGTAATTAGGATAGTTCTTACCCCTTTGATTCCTAGAGATCCTTACTAAACTACGTGCAATCTTCTACTAACAGCCAGAATAAAGTGACCAAACGCATCATCGTATCCTGAAGGGGTTAATAGCGGAGTGGAACATCAATCACACAAATAGGTATTCCACTCACCCTTAGGCCCTCGGAACAGGAGAAGCAATATGATAAGATAATAGCTTACATTGGATGTATATTTAAAAGAAAATTGGTTAAAAACTGTGTGATAAAATAAGGGTTTAAGGATATACTGTATCTATGTTTTTGGTTAGAAGAAGTTTGATAACATAATAGTTAGAATTTTATGTTTGCATGAATGGTGTCTTGATAGCGTAATGCATAAGTGCGCGGAATTTCGGAGTGCCACATGTATTTGTTGATTTCATTAATTGAGTTTAGAAGTGAAGTTGGTTGGTGAAAATATATAATTCAATCCCTTCAGCACGATGACGTAATTCAGTCAGTCAGTAGCCAAACCCGCACTCCTTTAACCCCTTCTGTACCGCGACGTCTTCATGATTTGATTCTAGCTATATTTCGACGATCGTGTGCAGCTTGAGAAGGATCTGTGATTGTAAGAATGGTTAAGTGAGATAGTTCGAAGCCTGTTAATTACTGGAGGCCTTTTTTAAACTGAATAAGATCGTCTATTAGTTGCCAGAATATAATGAAAAGTACATTATCGGTAGAGAAGGGGTTAAAGGGGTATGGAGGATCAGCAAGAAAAGTCTTGCTGATCCCTTAGTGGAAGCCCATTCTGGAAGTTGGATTTCCAGTCCCAACCTCCAGGGGCTATCTGTGCCACCAAAGTGACGGGTGATGGGGTCGCCACATCCCTACGCCATAAATAATATATATTCAGTCTAGTTTCCGATATCAATGTAAAAGATCCCAGAAATGTATATATGTATGTTTTGGTTATTAAGGGGAGGCAGTTGGTTTATCGAGTCCTCCTCCTCCCTCATGTTTAGCCCTATTAGT
>CM064484.1:32370713-32465713 GCA_032716605.1 Paralithodes platypus | reverse complement strand
GACGGGACATTTTTCTACCGCAAAATTAAAAAAAAATATCTGAAAGTCTTTAGGATTTTTTTTTTTTTTTTAAAGCTTGATAGAGGTCTAGGGAGCAAACTGAAACATATATACATAATCGTGGTCATATGCTGTACTTATAACTGTCTTGATGGTGTGATGGTTATAGTGTGTAAGTTATGTATGAGATATCGTAGGTTCGAATCCTGGGAGTATCACATGCTTTCACTAATTTCATTTGGGGGTTATTGGTGTTAAGAACGATGTTAAGGGAGCCCAGACGGTATTGTGCAGCATAATTTACTAGTTCGGCTCAATGGTTTAAGGAGGGGGTTTAGTTTGCTCTCTAAGCCTCTATCAAACTTTAACAAACACCCACAAGACCCCTCTTCGATATATATTTGTACATTTTCGGTAGAAAAATGTCCCGGCCGAAGGCCGATTCCTCATCAAATACAGGCTCGCTATCGCTCGCCAGGAAAAAAATCGACACCTAAATGGTAAGAAAGGTCATAATATTGGCAAAGGAATGGGGCAAAAGGTCTGAAAATCGCCAAACTAATGAGGCGAATGTCTTGAAATCTCATAACTAATAAGGCTAAACATGAGGGAGGAGGAGGACTCGAAAAACCAACTGCCTCCCTTTAACAATAATATACGTTACCTCTCTGCCAGGCGTGCTGGGGAGGGACGGCCTTGTTATCAAAGAAGCACAGACATAACCTAGATGGTATTGAAAGGTAAGTCTGGCCAGTTTACCAATGTTGTATTTATATTAGAACTAACCAGAGTACAGTTAAGAGCATAAATCGCGACACACTCATTTCAATCAGTATCGAACGCAAACTAAGCAGAGCAAACCTTGTTACCTTTAATGCTTCCAACACCCAATTTCTCCATCTATCTACCTGCCGTAAACTCCCAGCGGACTTTCCCTTATTCTTCAACAATACAAAAATCAACCCTTCATCTTCTCTCAGTATTCTTGGTGTCTCTTTTTCTTCTGCTCTCTCTTGGAAGGACCATATTACCAGTCTTGCTAAGGCAGCCTCCCAGAAGCTGGGTGTGCTCAACCACCTCAAGGGGTTCTTTACCCCTGCTCAGCTTCTTGCTCTGTACAGGGGCACAGTGCGTCCTTGTATTGAGTATTGTTCACATGTGTGGGGAGGATCCTCTCACAGCACTTCTAGACAAAGTAGAAAGGAAAGCCTTTCGTATCATTAACTCCCGTCCACTCACCGACTCTGCAATCTCTCTCTCTTCGCTGCAATATTGCATCTCTCTTGCTATTCTATCGCTACTACAATAATCAGTGTTCCTAAGAGCTCTCCCAGTGCATACCACCTCTTCTACGTAGGGTACGTAGTACCTGTCTTGCAACGCAAGGATCTCTAGCTGCCTCGCGTGTGAGGGAAATTCGCGCCGAAAAATACCCGATAAAAGGGGGAATAAGAGAAAAAATAATTGAGGAAGGGGGGAAGGGGGGACACATATGTAGGAGTGGTAGCAAGTAAATGAGGGGAATTATCTTACCTAATCACATATTGCTTTGTTTTGAGTGCCACTGGGGTGTTTTCTAAAAAAATATTTATGCTCTGAATCTATTGAGGACGGTCGCAGTGCACCAGAAAAACCTCTATTGAGGACGGTTATCGTTCTTTAAATATGACGAACAACAGAAAAACGTCGACTTCAATGTACCATGGCTGGAAAAAATAATCCCAAAATGTCTATGCGTTTAGAATAATTTGTTTACTCAAAATGACTTGATAATTCGTAATACGGAAGTATCTAACAAAACTTGTAAGATACCCTATAGACATAATATGTAATGCCCAAATCTTCAGCATCCACACCTCCAAGACACATCGTATCAGTGATATAGTCTATTCGCTGTAAGTAGGCGAGAAATGATGCCCTCTAACCTCTGTAACTCAAAAATGACTACAGTAATCAAGTTAATAATAGAACCCCCCCCCCCCCCAACCCCCAGCCAGAGGGAGAGAGAGGTTTGACAGCAAGCTAAACTTGTACATTTTTCGATAGAAAAATTTCTCCGGCGAAGCCGGATTTCTCCATACAATGCTGGCTCGCTATCGCCCGCCAGGAAAAATTCGACACCTGGATGGGGATAAACGTCTTAAAACAGTAGGCTGAATGGGGCCTAATGGATACAAGCCAGGGAAAGAGAGAAAAGGAGAGAAAGATAAAAAAAGCCGGTGACCCCCCCTTAACACATCTTGTAAACGATATTGAAGATGGCATTATCTAATCAGTCAAACGAGATAGGGAGATCAACACACTTTCGGCTTATTACATAAACTTTAATGATGGTTCTCTATATACTAAACGATGGTAATTCCTTACATATCTTACAGTTAATAATAATAATAATAATATTAATAATAATAGTAATAATGCTAATAGTAAGTGTAGTATGAAATATATATTTTTTTATATCAATAGGGTTCAAATAATTTGACAATTGCTCATAGATTTCAATATATTTACTAAACCTTTATCATCAGGTAGAAATCTTTTTTATATAAATATTTCTCGTTCCGGACCAAGATAAGTTCAAATATAAGAAGGGGTTTGAATATTACGACCCACAGTGTATAAAGCCGCTGTCACACAAGCGATTTTTCCGTCAATTTTCCATGAACAAATTTGTTCTCGTTATATTTCGGGACTTTTTTGCACTGGTATCGGTAACTAGACTGAAAGTAGATTATGTTTGGCGGTTGAATTCTGATAAAGTGTAATTTTTGAAACTGCCAGACCATAATTGCCCGTACAAATTGCTCGAAAGACGGCTCGTGTGACACCGCCTTAACCTGTTCGTTGGAATGATAACAATATCACTCTGGGCGTTTTTCACTGATTTATTTATTTCGGTTTCGAATTTCAAGTCATACTAAAATTTCAACCAAAAGGAAAATTAAACCTGAGTAGCCAGTAGCTTATTAGTCTTAAATGAATATATATATATATATATATATATATATATATATATATATATATATATATATATATATATATATATATATATATATATATTGCGCTACGATAGAGCGAACTCTAAATTATAGTATAATACTCCTGATGGGATGTCGCAAATTTTCCTAAAGCTGGCTGGCGTCTCATGAACATTTTTGCGGCGGATGTATCAGAGCAACAATATCCGAATCAAAATGTAGCTAAAGTCGGATCAGATAGTGTTAAAGGGTATAGCTCATGCAATATCCCATTTCATTTTATCACTGTCTAAAGCATGTTAAAGAATAATTGATACTGCACAGTTGTCTTGGTTTAGCGGCTCGCTTGGTGTAGTGACTAGCGTCTCGGACTTCCACCCAGAAGGCCCGGGTTCGCGCCCACGCTCGGCGCATTAAAGATTTTTCACAAGCACTGAGTCGTTACCATCCCTCATGAGCAAAGGGATGGGGTAGTAGTACAGGACCCCAATGGAAATACGCCTAATCGGCGTTATTGAGCTATCCTTAGCTAGCTTAGCATGCGCTAGCTTTAAGAACTATTATTATTATTATTATTATTACCTCACATTTTGATCTAAAATAGTAAACAAAGCCATGTAAGATATTTTAAGCCTAGAAAGTTAATGGCAGCCCCTGTCGCCTCTCTCTTGTGTTAGTGATAATCAAAATGGTGGCCATTGACCTAACTCCTGAAACTCTTGGACTGATTCTGTTATTCTATGGGTACCCCAATGCCCTTGTAAACCTAACGAAAGCTCGGAAATGCCTCTTGCCACCACCGTCCAAAACACTAATTTATTTATATTTACATTTACATGAAACTCGGACTACTATTATTGCACATAAGAGGTATACTGTACATTAACATTTATGATAATGAGGATAGCTGACCCCATACGCTATGCCCTTTAAGAATTGTAGCAAAATATAAAGGTGCCTCTCTCATACTGCCATACACTAATTCTTCAGATCGGACTCCGTGGCCTGGAACCCTCATAAGATGCTGGGCGCTTCTCTACAGTGTTCTGCCTTTGTCGTCAAGCATAAGGTGAGAGAGAGAGAGAGTGACAGAGAGAGACAGAGAGAGAGAGAGAATGGGTGTATGAACTATATTCTCCAATCCAATATATTTTCTAAACCTCCTTCAGGGCCTCCTTCACGAGAGCAACTCCGCCTCAGCCACCTACCTCTTCCAGCAGGACAAGTTCTACGACGTCAGCTACGACACCGGGGACAAGAGCTTTCAGTGCGGCCGCAAAGTGGACGCCTTCAAGCTCTACTTCCTCTTGGCCTATCATGGCTTGGAGGAGCTGGAGCGGAGGGTGGATGCAGCCTTCTCTGCTTCAAGGTGAGGAATCTGGATGGAGATCTAAAATTTTGGATGTGAAAACATTCTGTTAGGGGATATGGATGACTTAGTGTGCTGTAAGGCCAAGTTTAACTACCAGAGCAAGTATAGAAGAGTGGTGGATGTTGATGGCTGGAGTGGATAGGTATGGTTGAAAAAAGTGGATGTGGCTCTAAATATATGGCATAAGAAGAGAAGCATGGTGGCTGTAGCCAGGGGACAACAAGAGCTTCCAGTGCGGCTGCAAAGTTAACACCTTATTCAATTTACCATAGTTTGGGGAAGCTAGAGGAGAGAGTGAATGCTGCCTTCTCTTCATCAAGAGGGGTAGTGTGGATGGAGTTCTAAAATTCTGGATGCAAAGATTAGGTTGAGAAGGGGCTTGGATGGCTTGCTGGGAAAGGTACTACATAGCAATAGTGGTCTTAGGCTTAGCTATCTGTAGAATAAGAAAAGAGTGGCAGATGTTGATGTGTATGGCTGGGTAAGGACAGAAGAGGGAATGGATGTGTCTCTGAATATAAGAAGTTGGAAAATAAAATTAAAGTTGCATATAAGGGAAAAGTGTTTCAGTGAGGCTACAAAATGCTTGGTATTTGCGTAACCTGGGTGCATGACAGTGAATGAAACTTGGATGAAAATGAAAAGCCTGAAGCAAAAGGGATGGAGAATAAGAATTAATTCTGATCACAACACCAAATTATTATTATGAAATATTGCATTGTAGATGGAAAATGTCTGCTTGTTGATGCATATTAAAGGATATTTGTACAAATAGAGATGAACATTGGAGTTGGTAAAGGTAGGAGGGTGACTAAAATGTCCTACTGTTGAGGTACTTGAGTAATGAGGTGAGTGATGACTGGTAAGATTATTCGAACAAGTAGAAATAAATGTATGGATTGGGAAAGATAGAGGGGTGAATACAAATGGCCTACCATCCAGGGACTTGAGTAATGAGGTGAATCAGAGAGGTTATATAACAAATAGAGGCAAATATGTGGATTGGGGATGGCAGCAGGGTGACTAAAACTGAACTTCCATCCAGGGTACTCGAGTGCTAAGGAGAATTGGAAAGGTTATATATTTAAACAAGTGGAGACAAATATATTGGTTGGGGTAGATAGTAGGGTGATTAAAACTGTCCCTCTATCCAGGTACTTGAATAATGAGGTGAGTGATGACTAGAAATATTATTTAAGGAGGGTCATCTGTTTTTTTCTCTTTCTCTCCTTTCTCTCTTTCTCTGGCTTTTATCCATTCGGCCCCATTCAGCCAACTGTTTTAAGACGTTGATCCCCATCCAGGTGTCAATTTCTTCCTGGCGAGCGATAGCGAGCCACCATTGTATGGAGAAATCCGGCTTCGCCGGAGAAATTGTTCTATCGAAAAATTTACAAATTTAGCTTGCTGTCAAAAAACAAAAAAAAACAAAATATATATATATATATATGCTGGCTCGGTACCGCTCGCCAGGAAAATATTAACACCTGTATGGGGGTAAGCGTCTTAAAACAGTAGGCTGAATGGGGCCGAATGGATAAAAGCCAAAGAGAGAGGGAGAGAGAGAGAAAAAAAAGCGAGGTGGGCTCCCTTAAAGCAGTATAGATAAATATACGGGTTGAGGAAGACAGGAGCTAGGTGACTATAAAGCTGTCCTTCCAACTGCAGGTACTTAAGTGACGAGGTGAAGCGAAGGGAGTGGTTCCGGCAGGTGCTGGAGGAGCCCCAGTGTACCAACACCTGCTTTTGGTTCATACCACCGTCACTCAGGGGACTGAAGGAGACCCAACAGTGGTGGAACAACCTGGCCAAGGTGAGATAGTGAGGCAGAGTTGTATATACAGTACAGTATACATGTGAGGCAGAGTTGTATATACAGTACAGTATACATGTAAAACATGAAGCATAGTACTACGTTTTTGAAAGTTACAGCAATTTACAGGCTTTAAAAGCCTGTAAAAGCCGTAGAAATCGAGTGTCAGTGGGCGGGACGGCGAGTGGCCCACCCCCGACCGTCAGCACGTCCGTCCGTGCACGGAGGCAAACTAAGGTCCCAGACCCGGGTCTCAGCAGTGCTGCCAAAAGCAAAAAAGTGCTACATTGCTAATAAATATTGAGTTTTCCCCAATGTCTATGGTAGCGCTGCGGGTGAACCAGGCGAGCTATGAAGCTCATTCTAGTGTAATTTTGAAGCTATTTTTGTCTAGTTTTTGGCAGAATACATTTCATTTCATGCAGACACTTGATAAATCATTCAGGAGTGCCTGAATATGCCCTAAATATCCCAAATATGCCCGCAGAGAAAGGGTTAAGATCCAAGGATTAAAAACGGCCTTTTAAAAGACCCCAGTAGCACTCAAAACAAAGGAATATGTGATTAAGTGAGATAACTCCCCTCCATACCTCTTATCACTTCTCCACATGTGTTAAAATCCCCTCTTTCCCCCCCCCCCCTTTTAACGATGACCTATTTTTCCTTTTATTCCCTTGTTTATTGGTTTATTTATCGGGCCAATATCTTGAACCCGGTTCCAAGGTCGTCTAATGCGCATATAGAGAACGTGGGAAGAGAAAGAAAGCGAGAGAGAGACTTCAGTCTGCCTTCAGGCCTCGAAGAGAGAGGATATACGTCTTGTTCTTCTCACACCTCATGACTAGAGGGTCAGCAATAATTAGTCTTTTTCACCCCCCAAATACTATTCACACTTGTTTTATTGCTGTTACATGTTAATATCTTCATATTAAACATAAAATAGGCGCATATGAATAAGTATTAACGATATTTATGTTAAAATTACGATTTTAGGCGGGAATGAACCAAAATATTCTCGCTTGGCGGGATGGTTTGAACTACCAATAGCGCGCCGCTACACTTAAATTATACTTATCATACCCATACTCTTGTTTACAATATATATATATATATATATATATATATATATATATATAAAATATACGTAAACAGCGACATCTTTTAAATAATTCTTAGACGTTTTGATATTTAAAGGACTCCCCTTCCCTCAGGTGGCGCCCAAGATCAAGGAGAAGATGGTGAGATCGGGCAGCATGATGATCGGGTACCAGCCAGTGTCAGAGAAGGGCCTGGTGAACTTCTTCCGGCTGGTGAACACTTGCTACCCCACACCCACACAACACCAGATGGACCAAGTGCTGGACCAAATTGAAAAACTGGGAGCAGATCTGTAAACTGTCAAAGGAAATAATTGTCCCGTCCCACTAGATGGTCTGCGGCAGTTTGTTTTTGTTATATTTGTGTTTTTATTCTCATTTAATTAGTTTCTATTTCTGTTATTATGTACAGTACATAAAGAAGCCTAGGGCAAAGATAGGAAAACTAGAACTACACATTGAAAACAAATATATTGTAATGACACAGCAGTGTCGGTTCACTTTGAGCTCTGAAGAGAGCTCAAGATAAGCAGAAACTGTCGTGTCTCTACAATAATTAGCCTATTTTTTTCAATAGATGGGTTTTCTTTTCCAATGGGTTTCCACTATACTACATTTTCACCAGGGCAAAGAATGTTCATTTGCTTATGACTTTAATGAGGAGCCTGAGAGTTGTCATAGAGGACAACATATGGTGCTAGACAGAGGTGTGTTCACAGATGGGGGCACTGTGTTCGAGTCCTGTAATAAATGACTTGAAATAAAGCAGACTAACCCATTCAAAAGCATACATCTGTTCAGCTAAAGCATGGTTTACACATACGCGAGTGTGAGCTAGAGTCACTACGAGTAGGGCAAAATTTGGATTCGCACACCTGATCGCGGTGAAAATCGATGACTCCTAGTGACTCTAGCAACTCATGTTCGACTCGCTGGAAGTCGCAGTGGGTTGGCCATGTTCGGCTAAATTTCACCCCTGCACGAAATTTGGTCTGCGAGTCCGACAACTCTCAGTGACTCTCGTTGACTTGTATCTACTCCTATCTACTCTTATATACTCCTAATGACTCTCATTGACTCATAAATTACTCTAGCATGACTTACAGGCATTTCCTAGTGCGCAAGTGACTAGGACTGGACGTGAGTCACCAGGAGTCACCGCGAGTGGGATAGCCACCAATTGGTGGAGGAAACATAATACGAGTAGAAGAAGAGTACAATAGGAGTCAGCAGGAGTTGTAGGCGAGCAGCTAGGAGTTGGAACGAATGCAATGGGAGTTACTGCGAGCGAAATATAAAATGACCGTTAATTTCAAATATGTAAAGCGAGTCACCGGGAGTGACCGCGATATAAGTACGTAATACACACGAGTCACTGCAGGTTATGGGGAGTTGACGGGAGTCAACGGGAATCAACGAGAGTCACCGTGCATGCTCTCCAAGCGTCAAGTGTACTGCGAGTGGTGGCAACACCGCATCACGAGTTGGCAGCCGCACGACAAGCAGACGCCTGTCCCCCCACCCCAAGCCGCTATAAAGGCCACCCATGCTCATCATTCCGTCCCAGTCTGACCTCCACTGACAAAACACCACCATCTCCTCTCTGCAACAAGTGCCCCACGCCTGCCACCATGCCTCTACCTGCCGCCACACGCAAGACAAATCGGCCTAGGAAGACCCCCCAACCTAAGCAGGGCCACAGGGCTGAAGGCCGGTATTCCGTCTGACGACGAAATAATACTGGACAGCCAAGCACCAGCCTCGCCACCCCCGACCCGCCGCCATGTCACACACGCTGGCGAGAACATAGACCACATTGTCCTTGGTCTCCTTGCTCGTTGATGGATGGCCTGCCGTTGCAACTTTTCCTCTTTTTCCAGGGCCTCCAACTGCAGCTCAAGATGCAGAAGCTACACCCTCACTAGGTCCTGTTGCCTCCTCTGGGACATGTTGCGTGGGTGCTATGGTGTCTGGTGGGTGTCTGTGTGGCGGTGGTGAGTGTCTGTGTGGCAGGGGAGAGCTTGAGGGCTCCTTATATATTCGCCCGGTGCACAATGGGGGGGCCATCCCTGGCATAATCGCAATCGCAATCGTTACACTTCTCAGTGATTCTCGTAGACTCCCAATAACTCTTATGTTAGTCGTCCTAACTAGCACTGACTCGTGCCGTACTCGCGTCGACTCGTATCAATCACTAATCCAAAAATGACCGTTAAAATTCAAATTTTCAAGCACTCGCACTTCAATCGCGGTTTTATTGCGGTTACTCCTAGTAACTCACACTGACTCACAGTGACTCCTTGTGGCTCACAAGTACACTCGCGGTGACTATCGGTAGTGCCAACGAACTTGACAATAATCTCGATCCCTGACATCTTCGTAACTCAAAAGGGACTAGAGCAAACTGGCTGTAAATATCCACACCTATTACCTGGTGGACACGGTACTCTCTCGTGGTGCCACGTGGAGTTTAGGACACTCGCCGTCATTTTTGCGCGAGTTGCCAAGAGTCAACACTCTTGCCAACTTGCGCTCACACTCTTGTATGTGTGAACTAGGCATTAGTCATCCAAGATAACTTGATACAAACTAATGGATGGTGTGAAAACTGAGGATTGGTGTGTAAATGGTGATGGTTACAGCTGCATTCATAAATAGATGAGAAGGGTGCCGCTAATTCAATATTGAACGAAGATAAACCACTAACCCCGTGACGGCCATATTATTTAACCTCACGTGAGGCCCTAAACCTTCATAAACGAAATATGCAGACACGAATAGTGATCTTTCTGAAGATGATTGGCATATATAACTGCAATCACAAATTAACAGTTTAACACTTGGGGCTCAACAAGGGACTGGGGTTCTCGTACAGAGGCTCCAGTCCTGGTCGTGATTAAGGAAGACGTCTGGGGTTCTCGAGCAAGACAACCTCCGGGTTTGTATTCCCAGTATACCTGGGGGTATAAACTTGGGAGGGTCTAGGCCTCTAGGGGACTCCGGTCACGTTCTTCCTGACTTTAAGGTAGGCTTAATAATCCTCATGGGTTGATAGCCTCTAAACTCCTATTTTAACTAACTAACACTTGGTTATTTTGTTTTCGTCCGATATAAGGCTGGTAGTACTCTCCTGCTATAATACGCGGGTTAGTTTCAAGGAGACTGAAAGAGTGGATTTATCATCTAGACCTGAAAATGTTCATACATATATTTATATACACAGTGTGTATTTGTTTTCTATCCATGTATCTATCAATGTGCATAGTGTTCTATTTGTATATTGTTTTATCTATATTTATATAACATTTTGCTATTATATCTATCTGTATCTATATCTAGCGAGCTATCTAACTTTCATCATTCTATCGTGTGTGTTGTTTCCAGTGTATTTATCTATTCTTAATGGATAATATATGATTCTGCTAAATCTCTGAATCATATTATTGTAAGTTTTCACAATTAACAACATACAGTATTTCGCTACAAAATCTTAGTACTAGCCAAGTAATCAGGATGGCGAGATAGCAATTTACCATCAGCTGGAAAAAATAGACTAGCCTACTGTATAGTTAGTTAGCTATAAGTGTAGTTAAAATAGACTAGCCTACTGTATAGTTAGTTAGCTATAAGTGTAGTTAAAATAGACTAGCCTACTGTATAGTTAGTTAGCTATAAGTGTAGTTAAAATAGACTAGCCTACTGTATAGTTAGTTAGCTATAAGTGTAGTTAAAAGACAGATACAATTTTGCATAGTGAAACGTAATTAAGGAAAACGAAGAAAACCGATAACGGCTGCTACTGTATAAAAAAAACTACTTCTTTACAAATACGTATTTTATTACCAAATTCATTCTTTTTCAATAAGACAATCGTGGCGCTATAAAATATATTGTTCAGCTCAAACTTTCAAAATACACTTATACAGTAACACAATACATATATGTGCTGTGGGATATATATTTTCAATTATTAGCCTATTCTATGGAAAAAACATCATGTTAACTTCTTCAGTATACGATGGTGGTTTTCTTCCTATTATTTTGGCAATCATTAGACGATATTATTATACTTTGTCAAGACTGAAGGGAGCCTGAGGATTAATGGAAACCATATTAACCATTATTATTCTCTTGGCCTTTCTAAGGTGTGTACAATCGTCTACTGTTAGCCAGAATGAAAAGTAAATGTGTGACTTCAAACTGAAAGGGTTCGTCACTTCATTATATTAGGAGTAAGTTCAAATTGAGAACCTGCAGGGAACTCCACTTTCAAACGTGATGGTACCAATACGAAGTGTTTATGGACATGAGGTGAAGTAAATGGCATTCTGAGTATTATATATATATACAGTATATAATCAATCCTGTATACAGTATAGTTACTGTATATTGTATCTCACTGCATTACTTCAAATACCGAGGGAGCCGTTAGGAAAACCATCCCATATCGTGTCCGAAGCTCCGATCCAGTCTGAAGCTGCTAAGTGGTTCATAACTCGTTTACCAGTTTTCTGTTAGTGGCCACGAGATAGTCACACTTAAAAATCGTATCCTGCTTCCATAAACATCTACGTTCGTTACCTCTTCAGCTACTAATAAGAAATAAATATTGTTACAAGAATGAAGAAAGCCTTTGTAGTTCAGTTGTCTTCAGTTTGGCCGAGTGGGATTTCTTGGCATATGAAAAGAGGGAACCGTAGTTGAGTGTGTGAGATTGCTTTGGTACAGAAGTGGAACGGGCGTTGTTGAGATGGCGGTGGAAGGGAGTAGCTAGTGAAGTAGGCGCTGACGAAGGTAAGTCCAGGAGTGCGTGTGTTTAACCCTTTATAAACTGTGGGTATCCCCCCCCCCTCTGTTTAGCCCAATTTGTTTGCTGACTATAACTGTAACGCTTCACCCTATTAGTTTGGCGATTGTAGTAGGCTTTACCTTCCTTAGGTGTAGATTTTTCAGAAAATATCAAGGAAACCGGCCACGAATTTTCCTGGAAATTTGGAAGTCACCCATCGAATGAACATAACCTATACATCATATTAATATGTTTCAACTTTCGGAAAAACCGTTGGTAGCATTCAAGGAGACTACTGCAGGACTCTTCTTCTTATTATTCTTACCTCTGACCGGGTATAGGCTATCCTAGTGTTTACTAGCCTATACCCCTTTGAAAGGACATTAGCCTAACCTAGCAACCTTACCTAACCTATCCTAGTATTATAGGTGGGGGCTGCCGCCCCCACACCCCCGCTTTGACTTAGATTTTTGGTGTATTTGTCTGTGAAGTTGGCATTTTTCAATTTATTGATAACGAAAATCCTCCATGCGGACTATATGGAGAAAAATATGGCGAATCTATTGGTGTCTATTTTCCCTAATAAATTGTTTCTCATAACGTCGCACTACTGTCCTTGAAGACGAAAATAAGGGGTAATATTAGCCTAACCTAACAACCTTACCTAACCTAACCTAGTATATTAGGTGGGGGCTACCGCCCCCCCCCCCCCCCCCCGCGCTGGTTTGGTATGTAATTAATAAAAGGTTGACGATCGCAAAAAAAAAAAAAAAAAAAAAAAAAAAAAAAAAAAAAAAAAGTCTACGGTATTTACTCCGCAATCTTTAGTTTTGGCTGTGGATAACAGGAGGTAAATATTAACTTTTTCAAAGTAATTGAAAACGGTTTTTCCGAAAGTTAAAACATATATTAATATGATGTATAGGTTATGTTCATTTAATGGGTGACTTCCAAATTTCCAGGAAAATTCGTGGCCGGTTTCCTTGATAAATACCGATTTTTCATAATTTGTATTATAATTATTTTATTTATTCATGCATTTATTTATTTAATTTTATTATTATTATTATTATTTTTTTTTTTTTTTTTTTGGTGATCTATAGTGAGCCCTGCTACTTTAAGGAACCGGTCTTTGGTTAGGACATTTTTCGGTTTTTACAATATGACACTCGTGGCGTTATTATTAATAATTTGCAGCCCAAACTTTCAGAAGACGGACAATATGTATTTTAGGTCACGTATAAGATATAATTATCTGTGTTTTCTATAGCTTCCACTGCAAATTTAATTATTTTTCATTAGACTTTGTGGGTTAAAAGGGTGAAAGGAAAAATGGCAACCATATTGGATCAGTGGAGAACTAATATTTATTTAGTTTGCTACCGTATTTTTAGTATTTTGTCATCCTGTATATCAAAGCTAACCCAGCGGAGGCTGGGGGCGGAGGCTTCAAAGTGTATCGGAATTAACCCATTCTCTGTTGGCGACATATTTTTAGCTTTATTTTGGCTACTATTAGACAATTTTAATCAGTTTACAAAAGGCCTCCAGCAATTAAGAGGCTTCGAACTATCTCAATTAACCCCTACTGTACCATAGGGTTCTAGCATAAATGTAACCCCCATCCCCAAGCAATGTGGCCAACATGGCTTCAGAGGCAAGATATAACAACCTCCCACCTCAAAAGATAGAGGAATACTGCCTTTCCCAGCCTGTGAGGGCTTGGATATAAGCTGAGAAATGTTGCCAAGGTCTTAGAGCAGTGCTCAAATGTCGTGGTACCAGGTACTGCCTGATACTGGGAGTTACAAGGATCGTATATTACTGACTGCTGGCAGTCGTCACTGGGACTGGGGAGTGATTTATCTACTGATGGCTCTCTGCCGTCGCTTGTATTGGACGGGTTAACCCTTTTTACTACCACATATCCTCCTAAAATTGCACGTAATTGTCTAATTAAAGCTAGAATAATATTAAAGAGATGTCGCCGGCACAAAAGGGGTTAATGAATGTGACGGTACATCCTTAGCTGAACAAAAATCTGTGGAAAGATAGCCACAATGAAAGGAATAAAGACGTCATCACTGAAAGGGTTAAGGATGAATACCTGGTAGCTGTTTTATCTACCGTTATAATCGGATGATGAGATTTTGACTATCTAATCAGACGTCGTGTGGGTTATGAGATTTTGTTTAACTATTGAGGATTTGTTTTTTCTTTCTCCGAGGAATGTGTATTAGTTTGTCCCCCCGGCTACCAAACACGCTTTCCCAGACGTCCTTCAAACTAAAACAGGTCCACCCAGTCCCCTTTCCAAGATAAATTTGTACATTTTTCAATAGAAAAATGTCCCTGCCGAAGGCTGATTTTGTTCTAAGTTACAGGGTTGATATCGCTCGCCCAGAACAAAATCGACACCAGAACGGGGTGAAGCGTCTTCCTTTTCGCCAAACAATTGAGGGGAAAAGTCTTAAAATCTACAAATTAAACGAGCGAAACAGAGGAGGACCAAAAAGACACCCATCAGACCAAAGAGGGACAAGTCTAATCACCTGGTCATTCTCTCTCTCTCTCTCGATTGCTTATAATGTTACTCGTGTGTATGCAAATGATGTTAGTAGTCATACCTACGTGTATGTATGCGTGTGTGTCAGAGATATATTACTTGTTGAAGGCCGTATTTATATCTCTATTATTCAGTTCAGATCAAAGCGTTGGAGGATCCGCAAAGTACCACTGACGGCTACTTAAAGTGCGAAGGTTATAGGAAAGAATAAGGGTAGTACAGTTACATACACTGTCAAACAATATGGGCAAGAACAGAGGGTTCGAATTGAAGACATCCTGCATACGGTCCCCATCGCATTTTGTGTTTTATCACTTTTATATATGATGCTTATTTGCCATATCTGTCATTACCGTCGCAAATTCATTATAAGTATACTTAAAATGAAATACTGTCATAAGCATATCTCAGGATGCAAGACCGTACTTCTAGATGGCGATGCTCTGACAATGATGATGTGGAAACAGGTCTTAGCCCCAGCCTGTCAGTCGAATGTCACTACAACTGGCGATCTCTTTCTTAATTGATATATTTTAGGAATCAATTACAATGCCTTACGTCACAATTCCATAATCAAGGAAACCTTTGACGATAACGACACCGCATTGACAATGTTAGTTTTCTTTGATATAGAGTGTTGTTTTATACTAAGGACCTCGGAAATGTGTACCCTATTTAGCCATTATCCAAAAATCTAAAAACATGCCCCCCACTAATGAGGAGGGCAATGCAGTTCAGATAAAAATAAAGAATTTACAATGGAAAGCGTAATACAATTCGAAATGTTGCCTCTATAGAGAGAATCTATGAACAAAATTAAAATGGAAAAGTGCCCTCTACAGGGAACATTTTGGAAAGGTATTGGACATTTTTTTTTGGAAAATTGCCCTCTAGTGATGAACCATCTCAATAAGGTTGGAATGTATTAGTGTATCCCACGGCATCCCTAATTAAACCCTCTACTGACAACGTAAATGCTGATTTAAAAAAAGTAATGGCCTTCAATATTCTTTCTTAAGCGAAATAAAATCGTCTAATGATAGCCAGACTCAAAAAGGGCACAGAATATAGCAATTATTAACCCGAGGACTCCTGACATTCCTTCCTAAGCTCAATAAACTTGTCTAATGACAGCCAGAATACAAGGAAAAACAATAGTCACCGTCTACTGAAAAGGTTACGGGCGTAACTATTACGGGCGTATTTATTTGCTCATTTATGTATTTTTTTTTACTATTTTTTAGTTTCCTCCGTAGACCTCCATCAAGCTTATAAAAACACCCTCCCTAGACCCTCCTTCAAAATAAATGTGTACATTTTTCGATAGAAAAATATCCCGGCCTGGTTCCTCTTAAATTACAGGCTCGTTATCGATCGCCATGAAAAAATCGACACCTAAATGGTACGAAAAGTCTTAATATTGACAAAGTAATGGGCTGAACGTCTTAAAATCTGAAAACTAATGGGACTAAGCAAGAGGAAGAAGGGGGACCAGAAAAAAACGACTACCTCCCCTTAATATGCAGCCTCAAGATGACCGGCACAATCTTGACACAACTATGTACCCTAAATATTTGGGGGTTAAGGGGAAATGGCTCGTTTTTCTGGCCCCCCTTCTTCCTCATGCTTAGCTCCATTAGTTTTCAGATTGTAAGACGTTTGGCCCATTAGTTTGACGATTTTAACACCTTTCGCCCCATTTCGTTGTCAATTTTAAGACCTTCCGTGCCATATAGGTATCGTGTTTTTCCTGGCGAGCGATAACGAACCTGTAATTTTAAGAGGAACCGGCCTTCGGTCGAGACATTTTTTACCGAAAAATATACAAATATCGCTCGCCAGGAAGAAATCGACACCTGGATGGGGATAAGCGTCTTAATACAGTTGGCTGAATGGGGCCGAATGGATACAAGCCAGAGGAAGAGAGAAAAGGAAAGAAAGATAAAAAAGCCGGTGACCCCCCTTAAATCCGAATTCTCCGTGATCCAAAATAGATTACCACCCCGCTGTTTGATAATGACGGCAACAAAATGGCCGCCAAATACAAAGATGGACGCTCTCTCTAACTACAGATCTCTACTTCATGGCGATAAGAGTTGCCAAGTTTGAATTAACCATTTCAATCCTATATGACGCCAATGTTTGTCTTATTCTAGCTACCCCTAGACAATTTTAAGCAACTTGGGAAGGACCTGTTAATGTTAGAGGGTTGATTGAGGTACAGTATTTAGCCCTTCGGTTCCTAGAGGTCTTTCGTAGGCTAATTAACACAGAGTAAATTATGTCGTCGTGTGATTGAAGGGGTTAAGTTTCAGATGCCAACTATCACCATATTACGTATCTGTCTTTCTTACTACTTTTTACCATCATCTCCCATCAGCGAGTGCACCACCTATCACCACTACTACCACCACTACTATCACCCCTAACATTACTACTACTACCACCACATCTACTGCTACCAATACTCCCACCGCTAATCACCATTCACCCGTACTCTTACCATTATAAACCCCATATTCACCACTACCACTCCTGACCACCATTACGACTATTTTTCACTACCACTAGCATCCCTCACCCTCACCACACTACCACCTCTCACCATCACTACCACCTCTCACCACCACTACCACCTCTCACCACCACTACCACCTCTCACCACCACTTTTCACCACTGCTACCACCACCATTCACCACTACCAACCCTCACCACCACTACCACAAACATTCACCACCACTACCACCCCTCACCACCACTACCACCCCTCATCACTACACTGTAAACCCGTAGGCCTACACTGTAACCCAACTCGTACGCAGTGTCAGTGTGTATTCGTCGTTTGCGCGTACCAATTCGAACACATTATTCAGGCGTCTTGAGCACTAGACAATGCCTGTTTTAAGACGTGTGTTCTATAATGAGTGCTAGGCTAGTGTCGCTGCATAAGATACTCTCCAAGCCTGTCAGAGGAGCCGGCGTTGGAGGTAAATACACTTATGTTTACATTTATCTTTCTCCGTTGTAAACCCTTTCGGTAGGATGACCCATTCAAATAATTTATTCTGGAATACATTAGACGATTTTATGCAGTTCAGAAGGACCAAAAGCATTTGGATGGTTTACTGAGATAATATTTAACCCTTTGAATCCTAGAGATAGATTATACGCTCTCTTAAATTCTGATCTAAATACTATCTCCAATTGGGGCAGAGAAAACCTTATTACCTTTAATGCTTCCAAAAACCCAATTTCTCCATCTATCTACCGGTAAGGAACTCCCAGCGGACTATCCCTTATTCTTCAACAATACAAACATCAATCCTTCATCTTCTCTCAATATTCTTGGAGTCTCTTTTTATTCTGCTCTAAGTTGGAAGGACCATATTACCAGTCTTGCTAAGGCAGCCTCCCAGAAGCTGGGTGTGCTCAACCGCCTTAGGGGCTTCTTTTCTCCTGCACAGCTTCTTGCTCTGTACAGGGGCATAGTGCGTCCTTGTATTGAGTATTGTTCACATGTGTGGGGAGGTTCCTCTCACACCACTCTCCTAGACAAAGTTGAAAGGAAGGCCTTTCGTATCATTAACTCCCGTCCACTCACCAACTCTCTGCAATATCTCTCTCTCCGCCGCAATGTTGCATCTCTCTCTCTCTATTCTATCGCTATTATAATAATCAGTGTTCCTCAGAGCTTTCCCAGTGTATACCACCTCCTTTACGTAGGGCACGTGGTACCCGTCTTGCAACTCAATCCCACCCCTACTCTGCAACTCTCCAACCCGAGATTGAAACGTTACTCTCCGTCTTTCTTCTACTCAACAGCTGAGCTCTGGAACTCTCTCCCAGAATCAGTCTTTCCCTCTTCCTATGCATTAAACTGCTTCAAACTCCGTGTGTGCAGGCATTTTGGCTCGAACGTCCCTTGATTTTGGCCCTGTCACTCTTTGAACTATGGGGGAGGCACTCGCTATAGGCAGTTCTGCCTTTTGCCTCCCTCAATCACATAGACAAAAATAAAAAATAAAAAGATCTTCTAATGGTAGGCCTACTGGTAATGAGAACTTAGACGAAAACGTAAGCCATCGTGCTGAAAGGGTTAACTCTTTGTGTATACGAATACACTTTTCCTTGTATTCTAGCTATTAATAGACCCTTTTTTTCAGCTTACGACAATTTTAAGACTTGTGGGAATAGAAAACAATAATACTATTTTGAATTAACGATGGCTAGTCCTTCTTAAAGTGAATAACTCTTTCAATTTACGTTGACACGTTTCTTCCTTTTTTTTGCTGGCTATTTGTAGACGATTTTATATAGTTTAAGAATGAATTTTGGAAGTCTGAGGGTTAACTGAGATAAACTTAGATCTTCTAAAACTAAATAATATGGTCTAATGGTAGCCAGAATAAAGTGAAAACCCGCCCTCGACTACTGAAGGGGTTCACGGTGACTGTGACATGACCTACCAAGTATCACATAGTTATAAACCCATATTTTTGATACCATGTCAAGCATTATTTGTATGTAAACTAATTTCCTTGTGTCTATTTGCACAAGGAAATTTACGAACTATTACACTAGACTGTACAGATAGACATACACACACACAGACAAGCACACACAGATATACACACATACAGACACATAGACACACCAACACACACACACACACGCACACACATGGACACACACACACACACAACTGTATGTACAAGCATCATCTGGGTATGGAGATCAAATTACCACACACAGATGTTAGTTACCATTACTACCACCACCAGTATATAAACATTAACCACCACTATCACCATTATCACCACTACTATCACCACCAGTACACCAATATATAACCATTAACCACCACTACTACAATGATTATCAACACCGCTATCACCATTATCACCACCACTACCACCACTATCACCACCAGTACACCAATATACAACCATTAACCACCACTACTACAATTATCACCACCACTATCACTTATCACCACCACTATCACCACCAGATTTATTTATTTATTCTTATTTTTTTCTATGTGAGTGAGGGAGGCAAAAGGCAGAACTGCCAGTAGTGAGTGCCTCCCCCATAGTTGAAAGACTAGTGACAGGGCCAAAATAAAGGGACGTTCGAGCCAAAATGCCTGGACACTCGGAGTTTGAAGCAATTTAAGTCATAGGAAGAGGAAAAGACTGATTCGGGGAGAGAGTTCCAGAGCTCAGCTGTTGAATAGAAGAAAGACTGAGAATAGCGTTTCACTCTTGGGTTGGAGAGTTGCACAGAGTAGGGTTGGGATTGTTACCACATAGGCTACCCTACGTAGAGGAGGTGGTATACACTGGAAGAGCTCTGAGGAGCATTGATTATTGTAGTAGCGAGAGAGATGCAACAGTGCGGTGAAGAGAGAGAGATTGCAGAGAGTTGGTGAGTGGATGGGAATTAATGATACGAAAGGCCTTCCTTTCTACTTTGTCTAGGAGTGCGGTGTGAGAGGATCCTCCCCACACATGTAAACAATACTCAATGCAAGGACGCACTGTGCCCCTGTACAGAGCAAGTAGCTGCGCAGGTGTAAAGAACTCCTTGAGCCAGTTGAGCACACCCAGCTTCTGGGACACTACCTTAGCAAGACTGGTAATATGGTCCATCCAAGTGAGAGCAGAAGAAAAAGAGACACCGAGAATATTGAGAGAAGATGAAGCATTGATTTTTGTATTGAGTCGCAGTAATTTGCTCTTTGTGGCTCAAGTAGTTTATCAAAATAGTTGGCCAGTGAATAATAATTTTAGAGCATCTTGATAAAGAAAGAATGTTGACTCAGGGAACGTATTAGTAGGGTGTGTCATTTCACTTTTATAGCTATTGAACAAATGTAGTAACAGCTAAAAATTACCATATAAATTACCCACCATAAGAACAACTGCTACTCTTTCAACAGTCTCTGCAACCTTTTCGAAATCGAGTAAAATGGAGGCGAGCCCAGAAGCAAGACATGGAACATCACTTACCAAGAACGATGTTTTCAAGGAGGGGGAACTACTGCAGAAAATCTTTAATATTGTGAAGCGAGAAAAGTTAATCCTGGGCATAGACGAACAAGAAAAGGTGATCAACTTTAAACATCCTGAAGATCTAAAGGTAGTGTATGTTATTTGATTGTTTTAATGTGTGTGTTGAGTTGCTGCGGATCAAAAATGTACTCTCAAAACTTGTATCAAATTTGCAGATTTTTTTATAAATGTTTACAGTGCTCCTTGCTATTATATCAATTTAGTACAGCTGGAGTAACTATATAATGGTTATCTTACTTATATGACTGAATCAAAGCTTAAAGTGACAATTAAATTATTACAGTGCCATTTCAATCTTCATAAGCTACCAAGATTACATCAGTGAGGAAAGGTCAAGTACTTTGTTAACCCTCCCAGTGCTAGCGACCTATGCCGTACATTCTAAAACCAGCAGCCTTTGTTCCCTTACCTCCATTCCCCTCTGTTTTAGGCACCCTATAATCATGTGCCACATAAACACTGTTCTGATAATGTTATTGGCCCAGGCGAGAGGAAGGCATCTTTCTTCTCTCCCTTCAGAAAGTCCTACAGCTGGGGGTGAGGGAGGGAGGACTGACAAAGGTGGAGACAGAGGCCCTACTAGAGTGATTGATAAAGTACAGCGTGAAGATATAGTGTCCATATCTTCTGAAGTTCTTCTGTCACACTAAGGCTTCTCTCTTCTCTCCCTTCAGCAAATCCTACAGCTGGAGGTGAGGGAAAAAGGTCTGACAAAGTCGGAGACAGACGAACTATTAGAACGTGTGGTACATTACAGCGTCAAGACCCAGCACCCTTACTTCCTGAAGCTCTTTTACCATGGTGTTGATGAGGTGGGACTCTCTGCTGCCTGGATCATGGAGGCACTCAACACAGAACAGTGAGAATCGATGCATAATTTTCACTCTTTAGCTTGAAGATTTTCTACTTCGTGTTTCCTTCTAAATCCATACTAAGGTATCGTTGTTCATCCTCATTATATGAACAAAGCATATCAACCTATTCTTATGCACTTCAACACTGCTACAATCAACGCATAGACACTGTCTACCTTCTTGATTTAAGTAAATAGCCATTTACTCGTACTGCTTGCAACCCCTGTAACCACCAACCATCCTGCACACATTTGCTTTGTTCAACATATTTTTCGAACTCTTGGATCCTTCTCTACTGTTTGAGATCAACAATAGATCGTCACCTTTCTAGGTAGGCGAATCCTAAATTAGTGAGATAGTGAGATCAAGTATCATACCTAACATTAAGGGGTCAAGACAAAACACTCATATATTTGGAAAAATCATTACTCATCTCAACATTCAGACTCACAGCTACTCAGGACTCTCGATACATTGTGATAAATATGCTAATGATCCATTCACCAATCTATAAATTTTTATCTATTAATTTGCAAATCGGACTATAACATCCTAGGAAATTTAATTAGATCTATGTTTCAGATTGCTGTATGAAAACTCTCCCGTGTTTGCATTGATGGAGAGGTTCGTGGTGGACATGATGGTCAGGATGTTTGGCTGGGAGGATGGTGACGGTACCTTCTGTCCTGGTGAGTGCTGAGGAAAAGTATCAGTGAAAATTATGACAGGCTCATAATGGTAGTCAACTAGTGATGATGATTTCATGCTTAAGCATATCCTCTCAAAGGAGGAGGCTGTATACAGGCACCTGCCGAACAGGGTGGTACTCCCGGGGAGTGCGACAGGTGGTGGCTAAGGACAACTGGAACTTCTGTTTCAACAGCTGGCCTCCTTTGCTGATCCTTTCCGTGCCTCACCAAAATAGAGGGCAACCCCAGTTTTCCCTCCAAAACACCATTTTGCTCTTTCAACGCACTATACTACAAACATCGTACATACTACACTACCTTGTCAAAATTCCTAAATAAAAAATGACAGATCAACGACCCGCCTCAGAGTCCCCAGGGGAGGGGGGAGGGGGCAAGAAATGTCCTCAGTGGTTTGGCCCTTGTTGTCGACCCGTCAAAATGCTCTAGACCGCTACCTTCCACTCTTGCTATACATTTCTGCAATATTCATGGCCTTTTATTTCCTACGATCTCTCTCTACACACCGCAGTGCTGCATCTCTCTTACCCTTCTACCGTTATAATAACAATCAATGTTCTTCAGAGAACTCTCAGTATACTGTATACCCCCTCCCTTACGGAGAGTGTGGGGGGGGGGGGGGGGAGGGACCCAACTTTCAATACTCCCACTCCTATTCTGTACAACTCTCAAACCCAAGATTAAACAAATTTTCCCAATCTTTCTCTTACTAAATTTTGAAAGCTCTCTCCCTCAATCTGCCTTTCCCTCATCCTATGACTGAAACTGCTTCAAGCTCCGTGTATCCAGATATTTTGACTCTAACTTACCTTGATTTTCGCTCTGTCACTCTTTCAACTTTCAGGGTGACACTTGTTACAGGTTGCTTTGCCTTTTGTCTCCTTCATTTACATAGACAAATAAAATTAAGGTATAATCGTGTTTGATTTCTTTTTGGCCCTACTGTGAGTAATAGTGGTGGCAGTATGTACAGTCGGCCTAATAAGTGATGGCTCGGCACCAATTATGTTTTGATCAATAATTGGTATCGGCAATATTTACACATGATTTCTTCTTTTTGAGTGAGATATACAAACAGATTCTTACACATATCCACCTTATTCAACATCTGACAGACATTAATGCAGCACAGAGCAAGCCAAACGTAATGAAAGCTGGGACATGACTTATTAGCGCGACTCTACCCCTTCAATACCATGGCAAAGTGTTTCATTAGTATTATTGGTCAAAGGGATGATCATATAGTGTATATATTCTTACCCATGTGTTGTGCATTATAGGTGGCAGTATGAGCAACGTGACCACTGTAATCCTAGCCAGACATCACCGTGACCCCACCGTCGCCACCAAGGGACTCTCTGGGACCTCTCCTTACGTCATATTTACGTCAGATCAGGTAAATTCTTTTACTTTATAATTCATGTTATGATATGTATTGAACATATTTAATTGTAGATTAGGTTGACCTAGATTGGTTAGACTAACTATAAAGCTTGCTTTGAAGTACCTAGAGTAAACATTTGCAAAATATTCGGTATTGCTGCCAGGGGCCACTATCAATCTGTGTTCCCATAAATGTTTGTCCGCAGTAGTAATTTTTGTCCAGAAAACGCCAGACACTGTCTGCATGACAGTGTTCATGCTCCCTGTTAATGTCCAGTATTGCATCCATATTAGTGACACTGACTCCATTTGTTCAGGTGTGTGCTTGACAAAGTAGAGGCGATGGCTCACTTAGGTCGTACCATAGAAACTACACCCATAGGGTTAATTGTTCAGTAATTGGAAGAAAACAAATATATATCTATAATAAAATAAAATAAAAGGAAAATTTAAATAAACTTATGTTTTTTGGCCATGCAAAGTAAATGGAACTGGGAACTTATCGCACACCATCCACCATATTGTTTGTGAATGAACACTCGAGTGTCAAGGAAGCAGTGGACACAGACACAGACACATACACTTTTTTGGTTTGGGAGTTGTCAGTTTACTGGACACGAAACACTAATCTTAGTAAGAAAGATACCAAGATTTCTTTACCAACCTTTGTCTGTTTTGGGATTGTTTTGATACAATATCAGTAATCATCTGTATGTGCTTGCCCAACAGAGCCACTACTCGTTCCTGAAGGCTGGGTTCCTGATGGGCCTAGGGCTGGACAATGTGGTGGAGGTGGAGACAGACCCCGATGGCTGTATGATCCCCGGAATGCTGAGGGGGGCAGTGAAGAGGGCCAGGGAGGGGGGCGCCATTCCACTCCTGGTCAATGCCACCTGTGGAACCACCATCCTAGGCGGCTGCGACCCACTTAATGAGATCGCCGATATCTGCCACGAGGAGGGAATGTGGCTACACGCTGATGTAAGAACTTGTAAATTAATTTTTCTAAAATCCTATTTTACTTCGAAATCGGCAATATTGCTATATGAGTACATAGTTTTTCTCCCTGAGATTGACACTGCTAGCATGGTGGCTTTAGTGAGTGACAACCCTGAATAACCGAGGGAAGACCAAAATATTCATGGCCGCGGCAAGTTGATTAAATAAGTCAGAAGCTCCTTGGGATTAGAATAATTAAGGTTAGCACCTCACTCAGAGAAACCCCTCGGAGGAGACTTAAAGGTTAAGTGCTGCTATCCACCGTCACAGCGTGAACCCCAATTGTTTGATGTCATGGTATCTATACATTCTCTAATAATATATAAGCATATACAAATATGCATACATAATCTTAATTAGCAGGTCATATACTTGATCATTTGTGATCAACAAAAGTAGTGGAGTAATTGGTAATAACAACAGTGTTTAGAAAATGTAACTTGCAGTTCTAGGGTCAATGAAATGTTTTCAGGACAAAAGTATTAGCCTTAACCCTATTTGGTCCGAAGGGGGTCTTTTGGGACCTCCCCTTTTTCACTTCATTAGTTTGGATATTTCAAGATGTTTCACCCGGCTTGTTTGACGATAAAAAGGTTCTTCACCCCATTAGTCTGGCGATAATTCGACGCTTAATTCATCCTATTCAGGTGTCCATTATATTCTGGGCAGGTAATAGTGAGCTTGTAACTTGGAAGAAATTGGCATTTGTCCGAGACAAAGTATTGAGTACCAGGCTTTATTCCACGCTAGTTACAGTACTCAGAAAGAAATGCGGTCACTTCATGAACTGTGATAGATGTCTTTATCGACTGGGAGGAATAAGACTAAAACAGAGTATCCTCTTATGTCGTCTTCCGCTGGACTGGGAGAGTTTATTCTCAAAGGCTCCGCCAGCATTAACAATTTTCTTTTTTAATTAAAGTCGTATTGTATATAATATGGCTAAATAATATATGTACACTCTATTTCTATTGTATTCTGGGAGGGTTGGGCAAGAAAGTCTTTTGTGACTATCTGTTTATATTGTACCTTAAGTCCCTTTGGTTCTGGACTGACAGGTATAGGTGAGATCTTGGACAAAGTGATGGCTATGATGGGCTGGGGGTCAGGATCAAAATGGTGGCTGGATGGGGAGTTGCATTTTATTTGTGAGTGGTTGGTCAGATAAAGTTTATTCGGTGGGAATACTTGTCTATCTTCTTTAGGTGTAATGGTGATGGCTGCTCAGCATCCTGGGGCATCGAAAGAGGTAGAGTCCGGCATAACAATATTTTACTTTGAAAGAAGTCTGGGAAGGCGGGCACATTAGAATACATTGCACGAAAATGGCAAAAGCAAGCAAAATCCTTGAATATAATTAAACAAAACTTCATACTAACCCACAAGACGTCGAACCAAATAGTGTTAAAATCAGATGGAAGTTTTGGCATAATATTTTAGTTGATGGCAAATCTGAGTGAGAGAGACCCAGACTATGCCAAGTGACCTGTTGAATATAAACACCATATGAGAAAGAACACTTTATTGACAACGTTTTGCAGATAGCTTCTTCAGGTCACTCATCTGCGAAATGTCAATAAAGTGCTCTTCCTCATATGGTGCTTATATTAATTCTGTCAACTTTTCAAAGTTATTTCAACAAGTGACCTATTCTTTAAGAAACTAACAAATTTACATATTATTTCCAGGGATGTGTGGGCGGAGCCGCCATTTTCTCCAAAACATACAAGCATTTCCTAAATGGAATTCACAGGTATGAAAATAGGATTAAGACTTGGGTTTCTTTTATATTCGACCACCTAGTCGAAACTAATCTTATAATAATATTATGGAGAGTCTCATTATTAACAACCTATTTTTCCATGTCTCATCTGGTATGTTTTCATTAGTTTATTCTAGTGCATTGGGGTTTGTAATAGAGGATTAATGTCAAGAATTGGGTGTACTTAATCGTTTTCTTAATGTCATACATTTTGCTACTTATACTATGTTGAGATATTTTTCTATATACTTGGAAGGTTGTATTTGCTTCAGCAATATGATATATGGATGCTATCTTAAAATATATTCGTATATAGATTGTGCTTTGTAAAGCACATACTATATTATGTGGCTTTGATATGATACGTATAGGCCTACATTGATATGACTTAATGATTTTCAAAACAAGAAGAAATATTGAGAAATTTGACTACAATTAAATAGTACCGTTATACATTAGAAAATTAGGACAAGTTTCAGAGAATTGTTCACCTTCATTATTATACATCCATTATTATGTCATTATCATAGATTGGCACTATCTGATCCGACGTCTTGTGGATTCTTATATTTTATTTTATTATTATTGAGTTTTTTCTTGTTTTTGCCTTTTTGAAACAAATGTTTTAAAATACTTCGTAAGAAGTCAGTTGACAATCAATGATATATGGAACATAGTGAGTTTTTTTATGGACTCCCTTCTCCCTCATGTTTATCCCCATTAGTTTTGAAACTTGAATGCGTTCGCCCCATTACTTTGGTGATTTTAAAACCTTTCACCCCATTTTTTTGTTAATTTAAAGATTTCATTCCATTTAGGTGTCTATTTTTTGTTTGGCGAGCGATAGCTAGCATGCAATTTAGACGGAATCGGCCTTCGGCCGGGACATTCTTTTATTAAAAAAAGTGTACAAATTTATCTCGAAAGGTGGCCTTATAGGTAGTTTTCTAAGGTTGATGAAGGTCTAAGGAGCAAAAAAGAAAAATAGGTAATAAGAGGCTCAGTAGTGGCTAGGGACTACGCACTGGGAATATATACAGTATATATATATATATATATATATATATATATATATATATATATATATATATATATATATATTAATGATGATATCAGTGAGTTGTCCTCCAGGATAACGTATTTTCAAAAGGAAAAGGGTAGCCAAAACAAGGAAGATCCCCATCTTCATATTTATTGCAATATTTCGGACTCTGCGTCCGTCATCAGGTCAGTACACGATCCTATAAAATGAAATTACCGTACATAAAATTTCGTAAATAGAAGGACCCGTAAAATAGTTTAAATACAAAGTAAATAAGGGTATAAAATACCTAAATTAAATGAATTCGTTAACAAACACCAGTACCGCATGAATAAAAGGAAAACTAATGCGATATGACTAAATAATAAAGACCAATCCCTACCCACCTAGATCCAACCCCAAGCCCACCTCGAGTACAACTGAAGACCATTATTTGATCATTTAACACTAACACCGACAACCCCAAAGACACAAAAGAAAAGAACATCTGAAAATGATATATTCTGACTGGACGTACAATGTGAAATACTCCTAATGAATTTGAAATTAAACAAAACAAATATGAAACAATTAAAACTAAACTATTTGAAAACTGACTAAACAATTGAATCAGTTCATAGTATTTAGTTCCGGCTTGAGTTGTTGAATTAATATCTTTTCCCCTAAAAAAGTATCTTGTTCATTATTGAATTTACCTATTATTTCAAAATCATTCTCTGAGAAAAGATGGTCATTCTCATGTGAATGATTTCTTATGGCCGAAAAAGGCATTTTATTAAGATATTGATATGGTAATTTCATTTTATAGGATCGTGTACTGACCTGATGATGGACGCAGAGTCCGAAATATTGCAATAAATATGAAGATGGGGATCTTCCTTGTTTTGGCTACCCTTTTCCTTTTGAAAAAAAAAAAAAAAAAAAAAAAAAAAAAATATATATATATATATATATAGATATAGATATAGATATAGATATTGATATAGATATTGATATTGATATAGATATTGTTTATTTTTTTCAATTTAGTCATCTAATAGAATATACAGTGAACAGTATACAAATATCATAATTCTAATTATTACAGTTTCCCAAATACATTCCAAAGGCATATTCAATTATAAAGAGAATAGTATATTATAAAGGAATTTTCTTCGGTGATTATAATTCAACTAACTGTTTCACGTATTTTCAAAACACCAATATAATCTACTATAATTATGCATTTATATTCCATTCATTACAAATAGTCCAAACATCGTTACCTGAAACCTGTGTAACCCTAAGAGGGCTGTAATATTCCACACTCATTTCCTGGCTGACTCTTTCCAAATGGTACAAATATTAGCTCAATTACTCTAGTCGTTTTTGAGGTTTAAAAGTGGGTGGTTAAGATTGTTGGACTAATTGTAATGAATAGACTATAGCTCTCCAAATTCTTGCAATGATTCATTAATTAATTCATGAATTCATTAATTGAGTTTAGAAGTGAAGTTGGTTGGTGAAAAACTATAATGTAACTTATTTATGTTTACAATGATTATATTCAGCCCCCCCCCCCCATTTTAGGGCTGACTCTATCACTTGGAACGCCCACAAGATGCTGTGTGTGCCGCTACAGTGTTCCCTTCTCATCACAAGACATAAGGTTAGTTTACTTCTCACCACCACTGTACAATGGAAAAAACCCCCAGTTACATCAAGTTTAAAAGGTATACAGAGATGCATCAATAATAACCAGTAAATAATGTATATAAAAGAGACTATCTATCTATCTATATGCTCAGGCCCAATCCCCATTTTGGGGGTAGCCGACTCAAGACAGAGCAAGAACAGGGAAAACACAAAAGAGACTAAAGAAACTAATAGATAAATAAATATATGAACAAATATATTCAAATCTACCCTTAACCCGAGGAGCGCAATAGGCCTCAAGGTAGTGTCTGTATAGCGAACGCGATAGGCCTAAGCGCCCCACAGGCACTCAAATCGAAGCAATATGTGATTAGGTGGCATATTCCCCTCCACTACCTCTTTCCCACATGTGTCCCACCCACTCCCTCCCTCTTCTCCCCTTCTATTCTTGGCTATCATTCCTCTTATTTTACTGATAGACTACAAGCGGACATTAGGAGAATGAGACAGTGGCCGGAAAAGTGGTTATTAAGTTTTCACCCTAAAAAAATGTAGTGTAATGAGGATAGGTAAAAATAATGTTGAAAGAGTGAAATATATCATGCATGAAAAACTAAAAGAGATTGTTAAAAGAAAGACCTAGGAGTTGTGCTTGATGCAGCGCTAACATTTTCTGACCACCTGGCAGAGAAAATAAATAAGGCGAATAGATTAGTGAGTTTAATTAGGACATTTGTGTCCTTGGATGAAGAGATATTTAGGGCTTTGTACATAACACTAATTAGACCACACTTGGAATACACAAATCAGGTCTGGTGTCCATTTATGATAAAGGATGTCGAGGCGATAGAAAGGGTTCAGAGAAGAGCTACCAAATTGATCCCAGGTTTGAAGCAAATGACTTACCCGGAAAGGTTGGAGAGGTTGAATATTCCTACACTGGCTTACAGGAGGTCGAGGGGGGATATGATTAAGACTTTTAAGATAGTGAGTGGAATATATGACGAGGTTGTTTGTGAGGGTCTTTTTAACATGAGACAGGATGCTAGGACAAGGGGACATAGTAAAAAGATTGATCAGGAACGACCAAGGACAAATGCTAGGAAATATTAATTTTGTAATCGGATAGTAAACAACTGGAACAACCTCCCCGAGTCAGTGGTGAACGCTGGGTCTGTTAAAGAATTTGAAAGGAAACTTGACGAGGCATGGAAAAAAAAAATATATATATAATATAAAAATATATAGAGATAATAGAGCACGTTCAACTGGGCCACATTGACCACACGACCATGAGACCCAGCCAGAGAGATTTAAAGCTGGAGTTACAGGCTTGATAGCCTCTTCCAGGATTCGTCTGTGAGTTTCTGAGAGTTTATTTATCTTTCAGTACAAACCCCAACATTCAGGGGAAGATTGTGGCTCAAGGTCATGCAAATACAAAAGGATAATACAGAGTACTTAAATCTATATTATAGAATATTATAGTATGATTAATGCAAGAGACGGACTCCACCTTTCAAGAAATGTTCTACAGCATAAGAAGACAATACATAACTGATCCTTGAACCATGGAGAGTACAACATTTAAACAAACAATAATATTTAAATAAAAATGTTAACATACAATTACATTATTTCAGGAATATAAAGTAAATTTAACCGAACCTAGTTTATGTTAAGTTAGATTATTTAATGTTTAATGTAATGGTTTGTGATTAAATATCACATATAATAGTAATTAATGATATATGTAATGGTTTGCAATAGAATATGACATACAATACAAATAGGTTTTCTGATGCCGAAGGTGATAACTTTTCAAATTCGTAAAAATAGAAGTTAAAATATTCTATCTATAGCAGGATTAAAATCTAAAAAGGTATAGAATCAGCTATGTGTAATTTTCTTATACAACAATTATCGTAAACTGGCGGTCAGTCTCCTGCAGAAGTACTAAGGTATATTATCAAAACTACAGCAAACGAACACGTTAAATATATACAATAGTTACCCGCAAACATAAGGTTTTCTATATATATTATGTGTTATAGAAAACTACATTGCTTAGTCTAACTATTATATATTTTTAAATTGGTGTGTATAGTAAGCATTTCATTTATGTATTTGCTGCATATACTGCAATATGCCTATCATAATTATAGAGTATCGGAACACACTAGATTTGTGGGGAAAATACATGTATTATAACATCATCCTGGTGGTAAAAGTTATTCTTCCATAAACAGTCAAGGTAGGTGGAAATTTCACAGACAAGCTCATTGTTGTTCCAGAGAGCATAGGTGTCAGACGTGCTCCAAGTTGCTGACTGAAATAAATAAAAAATCAAGACTACAATAAAGCAATATCGCATATCTGTAATGTGGGCTAAGGTGGCATGTAGACTTGGGGCCCGCGGTATGGTGTGGGTGGGGTCTACGGTGGCAACATGTTGGATGTGGGGTAAGGCCCAGGACAACCTCTGGCAGGAACAGATAAAAGTGTCTCGGCTGCTGGAGAAATGGGCTGACCTCGAAAAACAACTACAGCAGGAGCGGTGCGTTAGAAAGGCCATGGAGGCTCGCAAGGATGCTAGAGACAAATAAGGCATCTTTCACCTCTTTTAAACTGTGTCCCAGGTGGCTTCTGGGTTTTTTTTTCTGTTCTTATTTTCCCCGAGCGGCATTGCATGATTTTCGTATTACTATATTTGTGATATTATTTTATCTTAAATATTACTGTTAATGTGGTCTGTTCATTATATATAGGAAATGTATCTTTCATTTACAGTATAATTGTGAATATTTAAAAACAAAAGAAAATACAATAACTACTTTCCATATAATATATACAATATATATATATATATATATATATATATATATATATATTTTCTTTAATACATACGAGGTTGAAAGAAATGGCAATTTCTGCGTTGGAAATTTTATTATTCAAAGTTTCCAGGTCTCTGATGAGTTTTCGCTGGGTGGCAGGAAGTAGATGAAGGAGATGAGCAAAATTCATGGTGGTACAGGGTTACATAAATGTACATGATGATACAGGATATACGACGCGTTTCACTGGACAACCAGCATTATCAAGTAAGGAAGGAATGATATAAAAGGTAAACAGGAAGGGTATATATAGAGGGTGGAGGATCAGAGGAGGCGGAAAACAGGGGGCAAAAGTCTGCTATTGGTGGAAGCGTAAACTAGGAGAGAGAAGGGGTTAACCGCTTCACGCATGCGCACTGGATGCGGGATGGTGGTCAGTAGGTGGGGTCGAAGCTGATTGGCTGCGTGTCGAGGGGCGTGGCCTAAGTTGTGTGGCGCCTGCAGAAGACGAAGCTGAAGGAGGTAGCGCGGGGGGCTGCGTCAAGGGCACCGGGGGGCGAGGAGGGGTGTTAGGTCCTGTAGGGTAGTGCCTTTTGGCAGAAGGAAGGATCTGAAGGTCCAGAGTTTGGTTGTTGATGTTGGGATGTAAGGCTTGGATATATAAAGCTTCGAGTATAGGTAATCTCCTTGGGTACCCTTTTGTCTCCTTTTATACCCTTCCTGTTTACCTTTTATATCATTCCTTCCTTACTTGATAATGCTGGTTGTCCAGTGAAACGCGTCGTATATCCTGTATCATCATGTACATTTATGTAACCCTGTACCACCATGAATTTTGCTCATCTCCTTCATCTACTTCCTGCCACCCAGCGAAAACTCATCAGAGACCTGGAAACTTTGAATAATAAAATTTCCAACGCAGAAATTGCCATTTCTTTCAACCTCGTATGTATTAAAGAAAATGTATTACCTGGCTTTACTAACATATATATATATATATATATATATATATATATATATATATATATATATATATATATATATATATATATATATATATATATATAATCTGCCATTAGTATGCTTACATTATTTTGTTGCTTAACTCTTGCCACATCTTATTATTTAAATAGGAACTTGACAATTTTTCGCCTGGCTAACACTAGCGCATGCTAAGTTTAAAAATATATTAATATATTATATTATGTAAATACTTACTAGATTACTTTTTTTTTTTTTTTTTTTTTTTTTTTTACAATATTAGAGTATATTATTTTTTTAATTTGCCTCCTAGAGCCCCTTCAAATTAAAAGAAGAGTCCACATATCCACCCTAAGATCTTATAGTCATTAAACTAATGGAGCAAAACGTCTTAAAATCGTCAAACTAACCAGCATGGGAGTCCTAAATGACCACCCTCGGGTTAAATAAGGTTAACATGAAGAGAGTACAGGCGTTGTATTTGACTTTTCCCAAATCTAATGATGAGTTAATCCCTGTATTTTTGTCATTCCTCCCTTTCCCTGCACGACATATGATGAGTCTCAATCTTCGACACTCCCACCTCCCCTTCACATGTGCAGAAGACAGCTGGGACTATCAGTCTGCCTCAAGCAGGCCCAGAAAGTACACCTATGTCGCTCTCCCTCTCTCTCGCCACCATCCACCCCCTCCCGCTTCAAATATAAGATTTTCACTAGATATTTGCTGCTTACACCTATTTTCTGGTCTTCAGTGTTCATTATACCAGTAAGATATGCGCACATGGAACAGAATTCATGCTATATTTGGTAAATATAACGAATTATGTCAGAATCCAAGGTAATAAATTTGGATAGGAGGCCTTTATAAAAACATAAATACCGCATTCCTCGAGTTTTTAACCCTTTGTGTATGGGGCCGACTTTCACCCTGGGCCACACTGTTATGTTCATGCCATCTCTCTACAGAACTTACTACACACTGCCAACCAGCCGTGGTGCCCCCGACCAGAGGAAGACAACCACCTATACGACCCTAGTTACGACCCTGGAGACACAGGGATGCAGGGAGGTCGTAAAGTGGATGCCTTGAAGCTCTACCTCACCCTCAGCTTCCATGGTCTTGAGGAGGTTGAGAGGCGGGTGGACGGGGCCTTCTGGGCGGCGAGGTGGGTGGGCTGTAAAATATAGAAGATATAAAAAGGATGTGAAAAATATACAAAAACCGACAAAACGTACACACCGACTTAAAGAACCTCCTAAATTCATATAATACTATCAGGTAAAGCATTACTAAAGAAATTTGGTTCAACCCGAGACCGCTTCGAAAATGTAAGTGACCCCATTAACCCTTTCAGTAGGCGGGTGCCCGACCCCGAAAGGGGTTGAAATAGGGGAGCTATCCCCCCGCCAAAGGTGGCTTTCTAGGGCCTTTCCTAGCTGATGCTGAGAGGATTGGGTTCTAGTCATGTGGTGATGGGCTGGTCTATCAGAGTGAGAACTGAGCGATCTCTGCCATACCCATAGCTTACTCTGACTGTTCCTTTAACTTATATATTTTCTAGATCTCAAGTGACGGCGTCTTTTACGTGGATTGACCTCCCAATTTACCAAGATTGGAAGCCAAAGCGTCACATTTTTCCCTTGCCCCTCAACTTTCTCTTCATAATTGCTGAGGGGCACAGGGCCCTGGGTGGGGCTTTGGTTTCCCGGGCGTTTCCGCACCCTCCTCAGCTCCCTGCCATGGAGTGGCTTCGGTCACCCAGGCTTTATTGTGGTCGGCAGGGAGGGTTCTGTGGGGGCGCTCGGTTATGGCCTTGGAATTGCTCGGGGCCTTGGGGCTGTTCGGCCAGGCAGCTTGGGGAACAACAACAACAACAACAACCCTTTCAGTACCAGCGACGTGTGTTATCTTTTATTCTAGCTTTATTTGGATGATAGTATGCAGCTTAGGAAGGATCTTCCGTCATGCATTCCTTATATATATATATATATGTATATACCTACACAGATAATAGATGTACACTATGCTATGATACCAAATTAATACAAGATCTCTTGTCACTCCCTCCTTTAGGTACCTAGACCAGCAGGTGTCCTCGCGCCCCGGGTTCCGTCAGGTAGTACCCCGGGTCCACAGCACCAACACCTGCTTCTGGTTCATCCCGGAGGCACTCAGGGGACAGAAGGAGACCCAACAGTGGTGGCGGGAGTTAGGTCAGGTCAGTCACGGCCCAATTTAGCCTACTGTTTTAAGACTTTTACCCCATCCAGGTGTCAATATTTTCCTGGCAAGCTGTAGCGAGCCAGCATATATATATTTTTGTTTTGCCAGCAAGCTAAATTTGTACATTTTTCGATAGAAACATTTCTCCGGCGAAGCCGGATTTCTCCATACAATACTGGCTCGCTAACACTCGCCAGGAAGAAATCGACACCAAGATAGGGATAAACGTCTTCAAACAGTTGGCTAAATGGGGCCGAATGGATACAAGCCAGGGAAAGAGAGCGTCAGGTAGTGCCCCGGGTCCACCACAGCACCAACACCTGCTTCTGGTTCATCCCGGAGGCACTCAGGGGACAGAAGGAGACGCAACAGTGGTCAAGGGAGTTAGGCCAGGTCAGTCATGAAGGAGGGGCGACACATTTTTTAAGCTCCGGGTGGAAGGAATTCTTAGATGCCTGTGGTGGCCAGCAATGTTTGGTGGATCTATCGTATGGTGGGAAGGATTCTAGATGTGTTATTATGTCAGGAAAGGTTGGATGGCTCTAGCTGATTAAGGATCTAGATCATGGTAGGAGGTATTCTAGGTCAATTGTAGATCTTGACAAATCCGTGGAAGGGGCATGACTTTAATTGTCAGTCTTATACAAGTGAAGAGGCGCGCTCACCCCTTTTTCGGATGATAAAAACACAATTAAGGGATATAGTTAACTTTTCCAATGTTATGACTGGTCTCTTTATTATTTATATTTAAGCTAGGGGGACTTACAGAGGGATGCTCTAGGACAGGAACATATACGAGGGTTGTGAGGGAATATAAATATAAATATATACAAAATATGTATTTTTATATATTTATATTTAATAGTGACAGATAACTTTAATATAAAGACAATAATAGGGTTGGGTGATGGCTGATAACTACTGTGTTTGATGGAGGAGCAATAATGGTTTGGTGGTTTCACAGGTACGCCACGGTAGCCTTGTCCGTTTCCTAGTCATTCAAGTGTGTCTTTAACCTCGTGGCACAGGGACAAGTGGCTTAATTATCCACTTTTGGCAATGCACAATATTAACAAAAATTAGGGCACGGTGTGAAACAAGTTGTGGCAAAATATCATACTGATCCAACTGTTTGGTCAGAAGTTATTCCCGAAAAAGATGTAACACGGCCTCTGAAACCCATAGTAGTTGTCTTTTAGTTATATAAATCAGTGATCTATATGTGTGTCCTACTTATAATTAATATAACATAGTTTTAAGTGAACAGGTTTGGGATGTGTTGTATAGCTAACAAAACCAATGTGATGCAGGTCATGTTGATGCCGCAACCTGACCTGCATACCTGATGGCGGCCTCTAGTGGTCACTTACCCCTATACTGCTCTCTCACTCTCACACTCACACTCTCTCTCGCTCTCGCTCTCGCTCTCGCTCTCTCTCGCTCTCTCTCTCGCTCTCGCTCTCTCTCGCTCTCTCTCTCTGTATATATATCCATTGGTATTTGCGGTTGTCTTACTGCACTTTTTTTTGCATATATATATATATATATATATATATATATATATATATATATATATATATATTTTTTTTTTTTTTTTTTTTCTATATTCCAACTACTCCCTCTCGGGCATAGGCTGAGAGCCTGTACATTCCACCGCTCAACACGGTGAAGCCCGTGAGGTCTTGTTCCAGCCTGGGGAGTGAGACATGTGAAGCATCCATCATGGCTCAAAGCAGCTCCATCTCTGAAGCGGCTGGTTGCTTCGCTCAAGTGCTTCACCGTCTCACCCTCCAGACTCAGACCCTCACTCTCAGAACGCCACCTATTGAGCAGTGAACTCACTAGGCATTGTCCCCCTGTAACATATTTTGAATATGGGAATATTCATACAGTGTTATTTAATCAGGGAACAATGAGGGTATTTTTTTGGCATTTCGGTGGGCTTTGTGGTAATGCACTGATACTAGGTACAGCACAAATTCAATCCCAATAATATCTTCCCATTGACATATCGGGATTTGAACCCAGGTCCATTGGATTACCAATCCAGTGGCATGACCACTCCATATATATATATATATATATATATATATACAGTATATATATATATATATATATATATATATATATATATATATATATATATATATATATATGTTTGTCTAACGATCCATATACCCACAGTCTAAAACAAATATACCTATCTTATATAGTTTACTCCCGAAAGCTACGAGTGTCCGATGAAGGAAGTGCACCTTATGGTATCCTATCAACCCATACCGGTATAGGCCCTAGTCAACGTATAATATATCTATCTATCTATATACGTCTTTATCTTACATTTGGAATCCCATTACGCCATCAGGCAGTACACTAGGACCATACGGCTGGGAAAGTATAGATAGTAGAGAAGGGGTGTTGTAGATAGAGGAAGCTGTTGGAATGGCTTTGGTATGTGTGTTATAAGTCTGTATACGTCTTCGAGGTGTCCCCCGATTGGGTGCAAACAGGATATACATGCTAGGATGTACTACCACACCCACTAAATGTCCGCCTTGGCTGGAATCGAACCCATGTCAAGCAGCTTCACACGTGAGCGTGCTCTCCACTCGACCGCCACGGCTCTATCTAACCATGTCTTTATCCAATTATTATGCAATCATTTACCTATTAATTTTACCATACAGGTTGTTTACAAACTCTACAAGTGTATGACGCAGGAAGAACGCTTATATTTCTCTACCAACCACCCCATACCCGTTAACCTTTAAAGCGTGAGCTATATGTAGTGAACACCCTACCGCTAGGCGACGATATTAGGCTTCATTCCTGCCTAAAATCGTAATTTTACGGTAAATATCGTTTTTATTTATTCATATGCACCTATTTTACGTTTAATATGAAGATATTAACATGTAACAGCAATAAAACAAGTGGGAAGAGTATTTGGGGGGTGAAAAACGCTAATTATTGCCAACCGTCCAGTCATGAAGTGTGAGGCAAACGCGACGTATACCCTCTCTATCCGAAGCCTAGAGGCAGACTGAAGCCTCTCTCTCACTCTCTCTCTCTCACTCTCTCTCTCACCACTCACTCGATAGGCGCAGGACCGGACCTTGGAACCGGGTTGGAGATATTGGCACGGTAAATAAACCGATAAACAAGGGAATAAGAGAAAAAATAGGTGATCATTGAAGGGGTGGGGGGTGGAAAGGGGGGAAGGAGGGGGTTTTGACATATGTGGAGGAGTGATAAGAGGTATGGAGGGGAATTATCTTACTTAATCACATATTCCTTTGTTGTAAGTGCTAGTGGGTCTTTTTTAAAGTTTTTTTAGGCCTTGGATCTTAAGAGGTTTGTCGCCTTCCACCACCGAAACCTCTTAAGAGTCTTCTAGCCGTTCCCGGGTTAAAGGCCTGTCTAGCTTGCTGCTATCTTTAAATTCACTATGTATCCATCTACTATCTAACCATCCAACTATCTATGTATTCATCATCTTACTCGTACAAGTTTCTCTCAAAATCTACGAGCGAGCGTATGATGGAGGAAGAGCGCCTTATGGTCCTCTATCAGCCCTTACCACTGAAGGGCCTGGTTATTTTTTACTCAATCTATTTTTGTATGTATGTATGTATCCATCCATGTAACTATCTATCCATCTAACAGCTATCCAACCCTATCTATCCATCTATCTCACTTTTACAGATTGCTCCTAAAACGGGAGGCTATGTATAGAGCCCGGTGCTGGTTTGGTGCGGCGGTGCCTTGTGGATCTGCGCTTGTGTGACGACTTTGATTATTTTTTCTTCAGAATATATAAATATACAGTATATATATATATATATATATATATATATATATATATATATATATATATATATATTATATTTATCAGACTAACCTATCTAACCTAACCTAACCTAACTTAATTTTCTATAATGAAAATACAAGCACAAAAATATTGTATTGTGCTGGGATCAAAACTACACCTCTTTGGTGTGAGCCCTAACCGTTACCTCTGATCCATGTAACTATCTATCTGTCGATCTATATATCTATCTATTCATCTATGTAACTACCTATCTAACCAGCTATCCAAATTTATCTATCCATCTATCTCGCTCGTACTGTCGTACAGGTTGCCCCCAAGATATATGAGGATGGAGGAAGGTCGCCTTATGGTCATCCATCAGCCCATACCTGTGATGGGCCTTCTACTCAATCTATCTATCAACCCATCTATGTAACTATCTATCTATCTATCTGACTGACTATCTCTCCCAATCTATCAATCTCTCCATCTATCACACAGGTTGCTCCCCAAATCTATGAGCGTATGATGGAGGACGGTCGTCTAATGGTGACCTATCAGCCCATACCAGTGAAGGGCCTGGTTAACTTCTTCCGCATGACCACCCATGCCCACCCTACGCCCACAGCCGCCCATATGGACCACCTGCTGGATGAGATTGAGAGGCTGGGGCGGGATCTGTAGCTTAGCCGTGGAAGGGATCTGCCGCAAGTTATCTAATTTGGCTGTTTTATTGATATATTTGTGATGTGGGTAGGGGTATTAAGCCTAGTTCACACTAGCCGTTTTCCGTGCCGTTTTTCGGCCCGTACAAAAAATTGTGACGACCCGCAAAAGATGGCTTGGGTGAACCGGGCTTTAGAGTCGATAAGACGTGTGGAGATTCTCCCTATATTGGGAATACTCCCTGTTAATATTTATTTGTAAATCAATGTTCCTGCATCAATAAGTTTGTTCCTGTTTCATACATTAAAGTCCTCATCATTTAAACAATATAGATTAGTGGCTGGATAAGAAATTTCCTTTACCTATATAAAGTAAGGGTGGTGGCGGCGCATTACCTTCTAAATATATTTAAGAAGCAGAAAGTCATTGAGAGAATATCGACCAGTCTACAATCAACCAAGTACTACATAATACAATTCTAACACCTTGCAAGGTCACAACACTTTTGTACCTTACATGGTGGTATCAGCGGCAGCCCTCAATCATTTATGTGTGGGGAGCAAAACCGAACGTCTACGAAGAATTATCTACGCTACATTTTACCCGTTTCCTGATCAACTGTTATTACCTCCTAAATATATCCAGCCATGATTCTACCGTAAAGTTAATTCACCAGCGAAACAACGAGCTGTTCTTCATCATTCTATCAGTTCTACTTTCGGCAAAATGACCTGAGTGTGACGAATGGACGGGCGGCGAAGTGACCGGGGTGTGACGAACGGACGAGCAATGACGTGACCGGGGTGTGATGAACGGCCAAGCGGCGAGGCGACCTGTCATCCTTCTTTCCTGGTTCAAAGGGCGAGCAATGTCAGCTTGTGTGGTTAGCAGTCCTGGTAACCCCTGCCCTTTACCATAACACACAGCTACCAGTTTCGGTAAAGATAAAGTTCTTATCTGTGTCTGGGGTGTGATGAACGGCCGAGCGGCGAGGCGACCTGTCATCCTTCTTTCCTGGTTCAAAGGGCGAGCAATGTCAGCTTGTGTGATTAGCAGTCCTGGTAACCCCTGCCCTTTACCACAACACACAGCTACCAGTTTCGGTAAAGATAAAGTTCTTATCTTCACTACTCACATAGTAGTGATTAAAAATGAATATTTCAAAGTAATACATGTACAGTAAACTCCCGATATTTCGGACTCTTTTTAGTAGGAAACCCGTACTTCTTGGAATGGCATCGGCCTCTCGGAGTGTCCCTGTATATCTCAGCAATTTCCGAATTGGACGGGATTTGTGTCCGGTTTACAGTGTTCTCTCACTCAATTTTAAGTGGTTTTAGGACGAATTCAAGCCTGTGCCTTATAACTATTGTGTTAATATAAATTACTATGTACTTTACTGTCCCTGACAACATAATAATGTTTGTATTTGTCATAATTATATATTGATGAATTTCACATGCAATGATGAAAATCGGACATTTCGGAAGTGGTCTCCCCCCAATTAGTCCGAGATAACGAGGGTTTACTTTTATATAGATATTCAAACATCTTTAAAAAAAAAAAAAAAATCACGGACATTTCTAGTTTAATTGAACGGACAGCATCATAAGTATTTAGTTTGTGCAACTAAATTTAGTCCATTAATAATAAGTACTCATTTCCTTTAAGTTTCAAACGCATGTCTGGAGAGGAAAATTCAAATTCTGAATAGGTCTCATACAATAGGTTCAACTTGTCAATCTGTTTGTTCTAACTACTCTCATATTGTCGGTACAATGGCCGATACTTCCTCGTGTCATTCAATATAAAGCTCCAAATTCTCTACATGTCACTTCATAACATGCAAAATATAAACCGTTTCGGTAATCTCGGACTCGTATCGGTCCGAGATGCCCGATCCGACCTCCTGACCGGGCAGCCAGGATAGCACGTTCAGTCTTCTGTTTGCCCTTGCGATGGGTATAACTTATGCGGTGTTCTAAATTCCCAGATGTTCTCCCTGATTTATATTCATGAGTGTTGAAGTTCTATAGTGCTTTATTCATTGAATTCAAAGTTGGTGAAATATTTTAATAATTTTGTTCAAAGTTCTTTTCCCCTGCACGTTGGATATGCGGTAGGGTCTAATGTTTTTGGGAGCTGTTATGCCCTGTTTTTCTACAGGTTTAACTTGGGTAATGTGAGTTCTAATTGACTGGGTATATAAGGCTGCATGCACAACACAAGATATGAGGAATAGAGAACACAAAGAAACACATGGTAGCAAGTTACATGATCACGTTTATTGATATACCACTGCAGAATACTTGTGTAAGACAATATAATAGAATTGAACAACACTAGCATAAGTGGATCTGGATGGAGCCTAGTCTCCCACTTCCAACGTTCAGGTATTAATCTTCTGATCACTGGCTTTAATTCAACAGGTTTATATACCGAAGACCATCAATGTTACTTATAGAATCATATTCACTGTTAGATTTATTACTGGTAGCTCTGGTGCACAAGTAGTAGTTCACAGACTAGATTAGACACGCGTATTTTAGAGCACGGGAATTCTAGTAACCTCAGGGGGTACTGATCTAAGTTTTATATTCTTGTCTCAGAAATACATAGAACGCAAATCAGTGGGCGAACCTTCAGATATCACTAGGGTTTCCTTCTAGGTAATAATATCTGGGCATATGGTTGACTACGAGAGTTAGTATTGCCTGTTAAATAATGAACACTGATACGCTTAGCACTTCCTAATTGAATGGTTATATGAATTATACTGGGGCAAAGAGATAGCCACTTCGTAAAAATATTAATTAGTGAATCTCTAAACAGCACAGTAATATGTAGTACTGCTAAAGGGAATCTTGGGTAGTATCTGATGGGTCTGGTCCTGGTTATCTTGCGTCCATGATGTTGGGGGCTAACGACTGGTTCCGCGGCCGTCCAGGGGGCCCATATGTGTGAAGTTCTCAAATACGTGGGCAGGTCCTTCTATCCAAATCTGCCACGGAGTCTGCCGGCTCTGGAATCTCACTCCGGAACAACACAAGGGCAGAGCTAGAAGTTAACTGCAGGGTAGTGACCCCTGGTTGGTGTCTATCTTTCAACTGATTTGACTGGGGGCGGGAGCTAGATTTATAGGCTCGGTTTTGGGCCCTGTAGACAGTAGGGATCTCGAGTCTTATGGACTTATTTGAGCTCTCAATAGATATGGGGACTAGGTAAGATGGTATTTACTGTTGTGGCACATGGCTATAGGAAGCCTTTATATTTTCATATAATTGAGCCTTAGTAAGAGGTACTATTTTGGCTATACTGGAAGTATTTAGGGGAGAGAGACTGGATCTACTTTGCGAGGAGGATGGGGACAGCTGTGATAGGAGCGTCTCTCTAGATTGTTCAATCTTCATTCTATGGTATAGCTGAGGTGCTAATTTAGTGATCAGAGCATGCAAGAAAGGTAAATGGTTTATTGTGAGTTAATAGAGGTTAGTAAAGGTGTTAGTCATGCATGGTTAGTTCATTGATAGGAAGAATTCCTGTGCTACCTGGCAATGACTCGGAAGTCAAAACAGGGGCCAGGTATACCTCCGCGGGGGTGGGGATCTCCCTCCTCGGGTGGGCAAAAAGGGGGAGCTGGGCGCCCTCTCTCTGTGATAGTCGTCCGGCGGCTGTGGCTAGGGGCTTGCCATATCACCAGTGTTTGTAATAACCCTCTGTGTATGAGACAGATGTGGGTGTCCTTAATACCAAAACCGAAGGTGCCTTAGCTAGCTGGTTTTACTCGGCTGGTTGTTAATTGTAGGGTTTGCTGGATGTGGTGGAGACTGGGTTGCTAACTCTGCCACATTTATCTGGAAGTATGGCAATAGAAGTTAGTTACTGGCGAGACGGCTAGCCTCGCACCGACGACCATTGGGTGCAGGGTTGTGAATGGGTTGTAAGAGAATAGATGGCATGCAAGGGGCTAGTAAAGTTCTAATGTTGTTCTGGCCTACTAAGTGAAGGTAGGCTGGATAGGAGTATATATATAAAAGGTTGGAGAGCGTTAGCAACGGACAATTCAAGGATCTTCAAGAGGTATGAGAGAGAGGCTAGGTCGGACAAGAGTCGAGAAGCGCGGGTGTCTTAATGAGAGGGGGGGGAGAGTTCAAGGGCTACAGGGAAATTTTGCCCCTAAGGTCCCTGGGCGTGGGGGTGGCATTAGGCTACAATTGATATGGAAGTTTGAAAAGGCAGTAGAATACGTTAGCCAAATGCTACCGGGGAATGCAACTATGGGGTGGTATATGAGTCTGGAAAAGATAGAGTTATGTGATCAGTCCAAGGGGTTATGGATACTATTAGTTGGCCCTGGGAACTGCGTTTTCTATTAAATATAAATATACCAACAACAGCGGCAGTTCGTAGGGGTACTTAGTTATTGTTTCGGGGTACTTATGACAGATACTGGTAACCAGGTTATCTTATACAATCTCTGGTTGGGGTAAGAGGTGTATGACACGAAGTAAATTGGCGTAGTGTGGACTGTGGATACGAAGGAGGCAAGGGGAAGACGTATGACAATTGTGGAAAAGTAAATGGAAAAAGGTGAACACAATGGCGGATAAAAATACTTAACCTAAGGATTGAATACATAGATTTATGGGGCGATGGGTCTTCAGAAGCTTAGTCTGGCAAGACAAGATGTTAGGGAATGTTAATATTAATACTTAAACTAAGGATTGCATACATCGATGAACGATGACATTATAGTCGTCGTCCTAATAAGGTGATGAAACCTGGTTGATCTGTACTTGGCACAATACGACACAAGGACAGTGCCGCTATGTCGTATCAATGCTGGTGGCAGTTAATATTATAGACTTAGTTACTAGAGGAACAATGCAAGGGGCGACTGAGCACGGGTTACATATATCTATACTCGTCATGGGAAATGATATACGAGGTCTAGGGACAAGCGTGGGTGTTTTAACTTCTAAGATATATAACATCTACTTCTCGGATGTAAGAACATACATAGATATAATTATGGCTGTCTGATGTGTTGGCATTGGCTCAACGTCGGGACAGGGCATGGGTGTTTTTAATATGAATGTATATTCCTGTTCATCATCTTTGTAGTTAGGAGTGTAGGACACGAGGGGGTTAGTGTACGTGAGGTGTGGAAAATGGTCAGTTTAGAAAAGGTAAATGGGTGCGGTCTGGAGCTGCTTAGCCCTGCGGGCTTGGGCCTGTCTGAAATGGCTGGCTCGGTCAGCTGGTCCTTTCGTTCTGTGGACCTTTCCTTTGGTGTTTCTGTGTGGTGTTCGTTCGTGGCTTCTGTGGTGGGCTTCTCGTTCTGGGGCATTTTAGGAGCATAATAATAATAATAATAATAGTTCTTAAAGCTAGCGCATGCTAAGCTAGCTAAGGATAGCTCAATAAGGCCGATTATGCGTATTTCCATTGGGGTCCTGTACTACTACCCCATCCCTTTGCTCATGAGGGATGGTAACGACTCAGTGCTTGTGAAAAATCTTCAAATGCGCCGAGCGTGGGCGCGAACCCGGGCCTTCTGGGTGGAAGTCCAAGACGCTAGTCACTACACCAAGCGAGCTTGGCGCATCTGTGGTAATGAAATGATTCTTGTGTTAATTTGTTAATGTTTTTTATTACTGACTTCTACGAGTGTTCAGGTGGCTCGCGTATGTGTCTGTTTCGACCTCAATTCATCTCGCTTACAGCAGCGAACGTAATTAAATCACTTATATGTTTTATTTCTGATTATAATGTTCTTTTTTGCATACATATACTGTAGTACGTCAATTCAACATTCTTACGTACATCTTTTGAACTTCGGTTTAATTTCTTGCGAGTATTGATTTTTGGATTTAAGTGTTATAACTTGAATATTTCAGAGCTTTTGTTCACGATGGGATTTATTTTACACTGAGTTTTCCTTTGAACTTGGGACTTTTATACTTCTATTTTACACGATAGGAGATTATAATTTGCAGTGATTTGTACGAGATTTGTATAGAATTTCTACACAGTTATACCGGTATATGTTTTTTAACGGTTATTTTATACCGTCATACCATTTTGATATAAGTCAGTTTGCGTGCTCTGTCGTAGTTCGGACTGCAATTTTCAGCGGTTTATTTGAATAGCATTTTGGACGCTTTTACTTGATTTGACAGTTGAAGTATTTTTTAGAGTCTAGCAAATGTTTTCTAATCGTTCAGTACTTTCAGGATTTTTTATTGATGTTATAATTAGATAATTTCTTACATTCTTTGAGCCCCTTTAGTGACTTGTTTTCAGCCTCTTGGCGACCTTTTATTTCAGGCTGTATAAATCGGTAGAATTCGTTTCACTAATACGTGTGGCTGATTTTTTAAATTTAGGGGGACACTCGTTACAGGCAGCCTTGCCTTTTGTCCTCTTCTTACACATAGACAATAAATGGATGATGTGCTAGTATTTGCTTATGGTGTGTGAGATGTGTAAGAGAGAGAGAGAGCTCAGAGTGTGTGTATGTGTGAAGCTTGTGTGTGAGTGATGGCCATGTGTGTCTGTGTTTGTATATGGATATGTCTGTATGAGTGTTTGCCCAAGTCCTTTATAACCATGCTGTCTGGCCACGGGACCAAAGAAAAGTCTTGGCGCCAGAACATTGCATCATCACCGTCTTAAGAGGTGATGAGTCACTTTTCTGGTCCCCCTTCCTCCTCATGTTTAGCCCCATTAGTTTTCAGATTTTAAGACGTTCGGCCCATTAGTTTGGCGATTTTAAGACCTTTCGCCCCATTTTTGTTGTCAATATTAAGACATCGTGTCATTTAGGTGTCCATTTTTTCCTGGCGAGCGATAGCGAGCCTGTAATTTAAGAGTTACCGGTCTTTGGCCGGGACATTTTTGTACAAATTTATCTTGAAGGGGGTCTTGTTTTGTTTTTGTTTTTTTTAGCTTGATGGAGGTCTAGGGAGAAAACTAAAAACTAAAATAAACCGATGCATAAATGAACAAATAAATTAGCTAATCCCCCCTTAACCCCTTCTGTACCGGGAACATGTTTATCAATTTATTCTAGCTATATTTAGAGGATTGTATGCAGTTTACGAAGGATCTGTGGTAGTAAAAATGGTTAATTGAGATAGTTTGAAGCCTGCGAATTGTTGGATGCCCTTTTGAAACTGAGTAAAATCGTCTAATAGTAGCCAGAATAGTTAAACAGATGTTGCCGGTACAGAAGGGGTTAAGAGCCTGTCAGACATTCATGATCTCAATAACGATTACCGCAGAACACAGGCATATCGTGGGCTTGGTCTGAGTACCAGTGATGTGTGGTATGTTGTATTCTAGCTATATTTTGACGATATTATGCAGCTTAGGAAGGATCTGTGGTAGTTAAAGGAGTTGTTAGAGATAGTTTGAAGCTTTATTATTGCTAGATGTCCTTCCCAAGCTGAATATAATCGTCTAATAGTTGCCAGAATATGATGAAAAGGACGTCCCTGATACTGTACTGGTTAGGGGAGGCAGAACCTCAGCTGAGCCCAGAAATCAAAATTTCATTTTTGTTTGTTCTTGCTCTAAAATGATTCTTTCAACATAGGAGAATAGCATAGGAGGGAACAAAAAAACATATCGCATCCATAACCCCCCGGGGCGGGGGTTCGCCCACAAATTTTTTGCCTTCAGCCACCAAAATAAAATGTTTGTGTCTTTTGTCTAAAGGGCTTCTGTAAGCAATAAAAATGATCATATGAGGGAATAAACACCCATATGACATCCCTAGCACCCCTCTGGGGGGGGCCCCAATATCATGGAATTTGGTAAGAATCTGTTAAATAATATTGTCTGAGGTCTAGTATCTCCAGATGTTTTAATTTAGTTAGCCATCAAACTCCTTATTCTATGACCGCTGTCAAAGAAAATGCTGTCTAAGGAGGACAAACTAATACATTCTCCCCCAAAATTGATTTCGGTGTGTGATAATCTAAGATTTTTGTGTGCCAGCGATCATATATTGGCACTTCCGAGTCTATCTACATTTTTTTGTATTGCTCAAATTCATTCCCCTTCTACACACTATAAATAAGGCTATATAGCAAGGCCTGTACGTTTAGATAATGGCCATTTCGCCGAAATATTCCGAGTTTCTATCTATTTCATGTCTAAAATTGCTCTAACCAAAAGATATGTATATTATATATTTTTTTTCAGCACCTTCTATTATTCAATATGGGTAAACAAAAACGCTACGTTCTAGGGGATGCTTGTAGGATACGCCATACAAAACTTGCGGGAAATTTGAAATTTTTTCAGTGACTAGATGATTTTACAAATAGTGCAATGAAATTCTGCGCTCGCGCGCGCACGCACATAGAGAGCTGATTTTTTTCAGCGAGTCTTAGTATTTCCATTGGTAATAAGATGGTATAATGCCAGAAACACAATCTCTTATACAGGCTGACTTGGGGGTCAAAGGTTCAGCCTACCCTTTTAAGGTGCCGTGAACTAGTCGGTGTGGGCCGTGATACGCCATACGTGAGGGTGGGAAAACATTTCAAGCATGATTGAAATTTTCACAGATAGTTGGCATAGGTTAGCTACTCCACCAAATATCCTGTACGGTCATGGTATAATGTACAGTTGCGGCCAGATTTTCACGGTATAGTTGACTTAAAAACCTACCCTTAAGTCAACTATACCGTGAAAATCTGGCCGCAACTGTACATTATACCATGACCGTACAGGATATTTGGTGGAGTAGCTAACCTATGCCAACTATCTGTGAAAATTTCAATCATGCTTGAAATGTTTTCCCACCATCACGTACGGCGTATCACGGCCCACACCGACTTGTTCACGGCACCTTAAGGTGTTTTGTTAGCCTTGGGGACAACCTACAGTACTATCTATCTATCTACTGTATATGTGTGATATGCGCAAGTTCAGCGCTCTACACATTATAAATCGAGATCAAGATCTATTGCCGGATGCCGTGATCCTCGTAGGGGTAGCCACGAACGAAATGGCCCCATGCACCTCTGTCCCCAGTCAGTCGACGCCCCTCCTCCCACCCAGCACCGCCTTCACTCATATACTTCTTAACTCCATCCTTCCACCTCTCACTCAGTCTACCTCTCCCTCTCTGTCTTTCCACCTCACTCTCGTACACTCTCTTAGTCAATCTCTCCCCATACGTTCCACATGGCCGAACCATCTCAAGGTGTTCCTTTTCACACTTTCCAGCAAATCTACATCCACACCACACCTCTCTCGTACTTCCTCATTCGTCTGTCTATCCCTCCATGTAAATCCGCACGCACTTCTCAAGTAACTCATTTCCACCCCTCTCACTCTTGGTTCGAGTCTATTCACCAACGTCCAATGCGTCCATGCTTCGCTCCCTTAAGTAAATGTTGGGATTACCACACTTTCATGCAAGGACTTCTTTACTTCCATGCTGACCACCCTATTTCTTGTTACTGCCTTCAGCATTCCTACAACCCTCTTCCCCTGTTGCACCCTCTTGGCACTCCTTCATCCATACTTCCATCTTTACTCAACACACTGCCCAAATACTTAAATGAGCTAACATTCTCCATATTCTGACCGTTCAACCTCACCTCACACTCTGTGGCTGTACCCCTTTCAAAGACCATAACTTCGCTCTTCCCCTCATTTACCTTCAGATTCCGTTTTTTCACACGCTACAATATATTGCTCGAAAATGACAAAAACAAGTAAAATCCTCAATAATAATTAAACCAAATCTCCTAATACAGTAATCCCCAAGACGTCGGCTCAAATAGTGTTAAGCCGGTATCACATGAGCGGCTTGTCCCTCAACATTTGTCATCATCACTGGTCTGGCAGCTTATGAGAGGTCTACTTTAACCCCTTCAGTACCGGTCATGCCCTTTGCATTATATGCTGGTGACTTGCTAAGGCAGCCTCCCAGAAGCTTTGTGTGCTCAACCGCCTCAAGGGGTTCTTTACCTCTGCACAACTTCTTGCTCTGTACAGAGGCAAAGTGCGTCCTTGTATTGAGTATTATTTACATGTGTGGGGAGGATCCTCACACACTGCACTCCTAGACAAAGTAGAAAGGAAAGCCTTTCGTATCATTAACTCCCGTCCACTCACCAACTCTCTGCAATCTCTCTCTCTTCGCCGCAATGTTGCATTTCTCTCGCTATTCTATCGCTACTACAATAATCAGTGTTCCTCAGAGCTCTCCCAGTGTATACCACTCCTCTACGTAGGGTATGTAGTACCCGTCTTCCAATACAATCCCACCCCTACTCTATGCAACTCTCCAACTCAAGAGTGAAACGATACTCCCAATCCTTCTTCTATTCAACAGCTGAGTCCTGGAAGTCTCTCCCGGAATCAGTCTTTCCCTCTTCCTATGCCGTAAATTGCTTCAAACTCAGTGTGTTCAGGCATTTTGGCTCAAACGTCCCTTGATTTTGGCCCTGTCACTCTTTCAACTCTGGGGGAGGCACTCGCTACAGGCAGTAAATATATATATATATATATATATATATATATATATATATATATATATATATATATATACAGTACTGTATATACTGTATATATATATATATACTGTATATATATATACTGTATATATATATATATATATATATATATATATATATATATATATAATACTGTATATATATATATATATATATATATATATATATATATATATATATATATATATATACTGTATATATACAGTATGTATATATATACATGCAGTATATTTTTTATTTATTTTGTTTTCTATATTCCAACTACTCCCTCTCGGGCATAGGCTGAGAGCCTGTACATTCAACCGTTACACATTAAACGGTGAAGCCCGTGAGGTCTCGTTCCAGTCTAGGGGGTGAGACATGTGAAGCACTTTTAGCTGCAACCAGCCCCTGCCATCTTGCCTTCGCAGGATGCATGGGGCTTAGATGCTCACTCACAGCTCGAAGCAGCCCCATCTCTGAAGCTCCTTCACCACAGTGCTTCACTGTCTCACCTCCTAGACTCGAACCCTCACTCTCAGAACGCCACCTATTGAGCAATGAACTCACTAGGCATTGTCCCACTGTAGCCTATTTTGAATATGGGAATATTCATACAGTGCTATTTAACCCCTACTGTACCATAGGGTACTACCACAAATGTACCCCTCAGTACCAAGCAATGTAACCAAAATGGCTTCAGAGGCAAGATATATCAACCTTGAACCTTCCACCTCAAAAGTTGATGAAAGACTGACCCCTTGCAGCCAGCCTAAGAAGTGTTGCCAATTCCTTAGAACAGTGTTTACAGGTCATGGTACCAGCCACTGCCTGATACTGGCAGTTACAAGGCCCGTATATTACTGACAGCTTGCAGCCATCGCTGGGACTGGGGAGTGATTTATCTACCGACGGCTGGCAGCCGTCGCTGGGATTGTACGGGTTAATGAGGGAACAATGAGGGTATTTATTTGGCGTTTTGGTGGGCTTTGTGGTAATGCACGGATACTAGGTACAGCACAAATTCCATCCCTATAAAATCTTCCCCTCGACATATCGGGATTCGAACCCGGGTCCACTGGATTACCAGTCCAGTGGCAAGACCACTCCACCATATGTATACTATATATATATAAGATAGATGAATAGATATATATATACATATATATATATATATATATATATATATATATATATATATATATATATATATAATCGAAGTTCCTGGTCCAAGGTCATACAGAAAGGTCAATGTCATAAATATAATATAATATCAATATATTATTTTCATTCACTATTCATTCAAATTTCACAAATTAGGCTGCGATGGTTGAACTTTAAATGAAAATATTCAATTTAAGACAAATAATATAAGGGTCAAAGATCAAGCTCGACTTTTCTTCTGATATCTCTTAAATTAATAGGAGAGTTTTCACTAACTTAGACACATAGGTTTACATTTGATATACTATGGTCACGCAAGGAAGACATATTATACTATTAAGATTAATGTCAGAGACCAAGGACAAGGGTCAATGTGTTAATATATTAAAGCAATTATTCAAAATCTCAACAAACTCACTGTGATATATAGTTTTTCGGTTTTATATATTGAAAAGACTGGCCTGATTTCTTATAAATATTCCAATAGTTAATGTTAATAATTTTCCAAAAACTGAAGGCTAGATTCTCAATAATCTTAACTGCTAATATTTGAATGTCTATTCCAGCTACAAGAAAAATGTATACAATTATATATACAGGTTGAGGTTATAAGAAAGGCCATATGGTCAGGTTATTGCCATCTCAATTATGTATTATTTTATGTCCAAATAGTGTTGTTCAGTGCATGTACAGTAGAATAGCCATTTTTCAGACTAAGTATTTTCAAGTTCACAGGTCAAAGTCAAATCTAGATACATATAATGCCTTTGATATTAGTTACATTAAACAAATTTGTTTACAAGGTTAAAGGTTGATAAAGTATTCAGTGTCGCAGAGTAAGGCATGCAGTTATTTTCCCATATGCGAAAACGGCACTTGTACTTAAGTTTTACTTATTTTGCTCTCTACTGAGTCGGGTTTCAGTATGTTAAGGCTTATAAAGATGGCTGTATGGTATGTGACTACCCTGCCATCCATCTTAGGCATTATAAAAAGTACTGGCAAATGAAATTAAATTGTTGTGTCTCCAGTCCGTCAGCGAGAAAGCCGTGTTCTCCTATGGCCAGCTTGGTCTCCAGAGTGCCTCCGTCAGGCTGGCCAGGGAACCAGAAGGGCACGCCGTGGGCAACAGGCTCTGCGGTACGCTCCCACACCCAGTTGCCATCAGCAGCAGCCTGGGACCCGCCCACCCAAAAGTTACCTGATAGGCCTGTACCAGAAATAGTGAGATGTTGATAATAGCTTCAATCTGATAAGAAGTTTACTTACAAACCTTAGGATCAATTACATAACATCATGATGAAAAGTTGCATCACCCCTCAAGAGGGAATCCTGGGATAGCAACAGAAGACAGCCTAATACAAACCTCAATTTTCAGCCCAAGGGCTCATCCAGACGATTCATTTGATAGTGATTGACCATTTAATGTCCTAATAACTTGGTTAACAACAAGATCCTCAACCATTGATTATCATCTCTGATTGATCAGTGTGTTCAATCAGCTGTAGCAACAACATTGAAAATGGTGGTGTTACCGACGGAGACAATGGTGGTAATATAATTTATGGAAGCTATTTATGTAAATAAGTCCGTACCTTTTCGTCAAAATTTAGAAGAATGATAGAAGTAAGTTTGTGAATTGAGGACTTTACAGCATCAAATGGCCAAATTGAGGGTATGTTTATTGTTTTGATAACTCGGCATGTTTTCTGGTTACCTATACCTTGGACTGATCGCTCTGATTGCAATCAAAGGAGGTCAGAGTGATCAGTTATTCGCCTCTAAAACGATCGTGATTGCCTGAGTGAAAGCACCCGTGGCCCTTACACGGGTGTGAAAGTTTTTTCAATCTCCATAGAGTTGCAAATGGACTAGTTCGACACGTAGTTTGGGCCTGAAGGTAAATGATGTATAATACAGTGCTTTTAGATACTCTGACAAATTTTAACTTATGCATTTAAAAAACTAAACAGTTTTAATTTAATTATATCTGGAAGCAGTATTTAGTGTCTGTAAAATACATTATTCAGATTGTTAGACTATTCAGACTATTACAAGCATGATTTACAAAGCTTAATCTTTGCTTTCAAATTCATTGTATACCCTGAATAATATATATATATTTTTTTAATTGGATGCTGTGGCTCAGATACACTACACGAGTGACACCGGCTTAACACTATCTGGTCCAACCTCTTGGAGATTAGTTTGATGTATGTATGTATGTATGTATGTACAGTATATATTCAGGCACATACCCCATAGATGGGGGTGGCCGACTCGAGACAGAGCCCGAACAGGGACAACACAACACAACACAAAATAAAAGATACAGATTCACATACATCTAGGTCGCCCAGAGGCCAAGGATCATTAAGGGCCTCCAGCACTTCTCCGGCCCCAGACCTCCCTCTGGTCTCAGCAGGCAGTCATGCAGCGGAACACACCACAATGCCCACCCACCTCACATCCAGGCATGACCCTTCATATATACCGGCTCCCCGGACCAGACGCCTGACGGACTATTATCTAGTCCAACTGGTGCCCGACCCCCTCTCCCAACTACCGCTTTATTACTCATCTATTCACAAGCATTCTCCATTCATTCGTATTTACCCTTGCATGTTCTACAGTCATTTCTCTATCTTCCAACGCTTCTACTACACAATCTCTCCATCTCAATGGAGGTCTTCCTATCCATCTACCTCCCCTTGTATCTGACTCACCTACTCTCTATGTAAATCTTTCATCTCCCATTCGCTCAATATATCCATACCAGCACAGCACCCTTCTGTCCACTCTGGCCGACAAAGGTTCCAGCTGTCCCACTCTCCTGCATACCTTTTCATTCCTTAATCTGTCTCTATGAATCACTCATCACATACTCCTCAAGCAGCTCATATCCATCATATTTAGATTTCTTCTCTCGTTTGCTTTCAGAGCCCATGTCTCAGCCTCAAACATCACTGTTGGTACAACTATCCCTTGATACATTAATTGCACTTTTAGCTTTTATTCAGAGATTTCTCTCCTTCCACATACTTTCCATTGCTCTGAAAACTTTCCTTCATCACATACTCTCTGTTATACCTCCGTTCCTGCTTACCACTCCTCCTAGATATTTAAAACACTCTAATTGTTCCAGTATTTCCCCATCCAGCTGCACATCTCGATTCGCCTTATGAACACCTTTACTACACACCATCACTTTACTTTTATTGACGTTCACCCTCAGCTTCCTCCTCGCACACACCACACCAAACTCTTTGACTACTCACTGCAGTTTCCCCTCCGAATCCGCCACCAACGCTGTGTCATCAGCAAACAGCAACTGGTTCAACTCCCAATATCTAGCATTCTTTCCTACTAAACCCAATGAGGTGATGGGCTGGTCTATCAGAGTGAGAACTGAGCGATCTCTGCCATACCCATAGCTTACTCTGACTGTTCCTTTTACTTATATATTTTTTAGATCTCGAGTGACGGCGTCTCTTCCGTAGATTGACCTCCCAATCTACCAAGATTGGAAGCCAAAGCGTCACATTTTCCCCTTGCCCCTCAACATTTTATTCATAATTGCTGAGGGGCACAGGGCCCTGGGTGGGGCTTTGGTTTCCCGCGCGTTTCCGCGCCCTCCTCAGCTCCCCGCCATGGAGTGGCTTCGGTCACCCAGGCTTTATTGTGGTCGGCAGGGAGGGTTCTGTGGGGGCGCTCGGTTATGGCCTTGGCTGTGCTCGGGGCCTTGGGGCTGTTCGGCCAGGCAGCTTGGGGAACAACAACAACAACAACACCAACAACTAAACCCAATCCTCTACCCATAGTTCTCATTTTCACCTCCCTCACCACACCATCCATACCTGTATATATAAACAGCCATGGTGAAATTACACAACCTTGTGGTAGACCTACATTTACCTCAAACCATTCACTCAACTCATTTCCTACTCTAACACACGCTCTACTCTCTTTATAAAAACTCTTAACTGCTCTTAACAAATGTTCTCCAATTTCATAATCCTTAGCACCTTCCACATCGCTTCTCGATCCACACGATCATACTCTTTTTCTAAATCCATAAAAACCCAAAATATCTCCTTATGCTTCTCAAAATACATTATTATGATATTTTTATTAAAATTATTATTGATGATTTTGCTTGCATTTACCATTTTCTAGCTATGTATTTATTTTGTGTTCAAGATTAACAAGAACACCTTTCTAGACTTCCCTCAAACTAAAAATATGCCCACCCAGACCCCCTTCAAGGTAAATTTGTAAATTTTTGACAGAAAAATGTCCAGGCCGAAGGCCATTTTCTTCTGAGTTATGGGATCGCCATCGCTCACACAAAAAAACAAATTGGCACCTGAGTAGAGTGAAGTGTCTTATTATCCCCAAACTAATGGGGTACATACTGTACATACATACATACATACATAACATTTTAAGACTGAGTGTTCCACACATACGTGCAGTTTCAGTCTCTTGTCCTAATGGTGGCGTTCCAGTCAACCCTGTTAAGGGCTGCTTCACTTGTCAAATTTTTGGATTTGAGATCGGCACGTATAGTCCGATCCCAGGTCTTCCTCGGTCCACCCCTTGGTGTAGCTCCCTCCACAATCACAGACCTGCATCTTTTCACCCAATTTTGTTCATCCATTCTCTCCACATGCCCATACCATCCCAGTCTACTTGTACGCATCTTCTCGCTAATACTCTTTATACCTAAACGTCTCTTCAGCTCATCATTTGTTATTCTATCCTGCAGCCTGGCCCCACACATCCATCTCACCATTTTCATCTCATTACGTTCCATTCTGTTGACATCCTCTACTTTAACGGCCCATGTTTCTGAGGCATACGTCATTGCACTTCTAACACATGAGGCATACACCTTTCCCTTCAGGGGGAGAGGCATTCTTTTCATGGTCAGAATTGGCAGCAGTTCTCTGAACTTCCCCCAGCCACATCTAATTCTAGCGACAGTGGCAACCTCTGCCCCACCAATGGCAGAGATGGTATCTCCTAGGTAACAAAACTTGTTCACCAGCTCCAATGGCTCATTTCCAAAATTCACAGCCACAGGATCATCATTTAACACAAGCTCTCCTTTGCATACTACGCACTCAAATTTCTCTATTTCTGACTTATCTTTTGGCAGGGGTCCTTTTGTTCTACTACAGCGCTTACTCCCATGGTGCACCCAACATCGACAGATGCTACATCGAATCGAGTTAGCACCCACACCCTTTCCACACACTGCACATGGGTATGCACCGCTCTTTTCCACATTGCCTCGTCTTAATCTACAATGCATAACCTTGGTTTTGTTAATATTGACTCTTAAACCCTTGCTCGCCATGCCCTCTCTCCATCTTCTGAATTTGGCCTCAGCATCTTGCACATTTTCAGCTATTAGGACTAAATCGTCTACATAAAACAGCTCCAACGGGAGTCCGGATCTAAAAACTCTAGACAGTACCTCCAGAACCATAATAAAGAGGGGGCTTAACACTGAACCCTGATGAACTCCAAAATGAACTGTGAGCTCCTCACTCAGTACACCTTTCACCCTCACCACAGTTCGCGAATCCTCATACTTCTTCATTATCACATGCATCAGCCACTCTTCCACACCAAGTTTCCTCATAGCCCACTGCACAACATCTCTAGGCACCCTGTCAAAGGCCTTCTCCAGGTCTACAAACACAAAGTAAAGATCCCTGCCTTTTAGTAAGTATCTTTCCTGTATCTGCCTGACTATGAAGATAGCATCGGTTGTACCCCGTCCTGGCATAAAACCAAACTGTATATCATCAATGGAGATGCTTTGCCTGATCAAACCCTCAAAGACTCTCACAGACCTTCATGATTTGGTCAAGCATTTTCAGTCCCTATAATTACCTCTATCTAGCTCATCCCCTTTGCCTTTGTATATACTTACTATTACACTTTTGTGCCAATCCTCCGGGATTTTCTCATCTTTAATGATGGTGTTTATCAACTCAGTGACTAAGCTGACACCAGTCTCCCCTGAGGCTTTTATCATCTCAGCGACAATGTCAGAACCTGGAGTTTTACCGTCCTTCATTTTATTGATTGCGTCGCTCACTACAGCTGGTGCTATCAAAGCAGGGGGTCCAGATGTTGGTTCTTCGATACTAAGCTGTTCCTTATCCCATTCAAACTCTACATTTAACAATCGTTTATAGTGTGCTTTCCATGCTTCTCTGATTTAATTTTCTGCATACACAATCTTCCCATTATCGTTTCTAACACACTGTTCACCTATAATATCCCTACTGTCATTTTTAACTCGCCTAGCTAGGTTGAAGATCCCATTGGGATTGTCAGTGTTACACACTTTTTTTTTTTAAAAAGACCTCCGTCTACGTATTGTGAAAAACCTGTTATCCTCCGGCAAATTGTGGGGTTGAGTGAGTGAAGGGGGGGGACAGTGAATGAAGGAGGATGCATGTTTTTCATAATACGTGTTGCTAGCCCCAAACGCGCGAGCAACTGTGGCTTTCAACCATCCGACACATCCCCTTTTATTAATGTGCATCACACCCTTCTACCATGCTTTGAAGCATCTCCTTTTCTCTTTCACAGCATTTTCAAACTAATGGAGCAAAACAGGGTAGGTCCAAAAGTGCCCCCTCCATCCCAATAATGTTAATACAAGGACTCTCTGTAGGGAGTGTCCTTGGTTAATAATAACAAACCTAGAGAGTGATGAACATAGTCCCAGACCCCCTTCAGGAGGGCACAGTCGTTGATCACAGCCAGGTCACCGGGGGGTTCTTGTAGGCCGCAGATACCTTTGGCAAGACTCCTGTAATAGAGAGCTCTGTATAATAATAATAATTATAATAATAATGATGATAATATTAACAATAATAATATTAATATTATTGTTATTATTATTATTATTATTGAACAATAAACATAATGACAAGTTGTTTTCCCATTCATTAATTTCGAGATATTTTGCGGATACACGCCTAAAATTTATCTGGAATTTTATTTCAACCCTTTGAATACGATGGTTTAATTTACTGTATAATCCGGTTAACACTTGTTGGTTATATACAGCTTATGAAAGACCTCTAGCGACCAAGCGATACACATTAATCCTTAACTCTCAAAGGTCCTTCCTAAGCTGAATAAAATAATCTGGGGTGGGGTGGGGGGGATTAAGCCGGCAGCGAGGAAATGAACTGTCTATAATAAGGTATACCCATTTAAAAGGATATTGGTGAAACAAATAATAATAAATAACATGAAACTCTTGTACCAGATAAAATTTTAAATTCTCTTCATACCCTTTTTATTCCCTAGATTTGTTCTTTCTTTTTTTACATAAAAGAATGGAAAACGAGTTTTTTTTTTCACTCACTAATCCATTCACCTATTGGTATTCTCCATTCAAGAAAAACCTATAACAGATAGATTTACACTTTTGTGGATTAAAAGCTGGTGGAAAGGTGGTGGAAGGGATTTCCACAGAGATGTGGTTACCCAGAAGTTCTGCAATGTAGAGGAGTGATTGTTAAGTCATTGACGCTAACAGATGCCCTTGTACCACGGGGAAAGATGCGAAGAGGTGGCATAATTACAACAAGTTCAATTGAACTCTTACCATAAAAATATCTGTAAAACAAGCAAGGGATACATCATTTCTTCGTATATATTTATAAAGGAGGGAATTCATTATTAATAATAGGGTTATTGGTCATTCGAACTGCTCCGTTTTGGACTTTAACTGTCTTAGCGCCACCTGTCCACTCCACTCCACAAAGGCTAGCAATACTCAAACTGAGAACGCACGTGGCTTATATATTACGGCTAACTGCTCGTCAGTTAAAACTTCACGAACTTGGTAAAGAAGCCCAAGCTTCTTTGAGGCATTTTTAGCAATGAATCTACCGTAAGATGTCCAAATAAGGTTAGCACTAAGGGCTACACCAAGGTTTTCAATACTGGAAGAGATAAGAATTTTGTTTCATTGAAAGTAATGTACGATTAAGTTAGATTATGTTATGTCTATATTTGTGAACTGGATGTATTTAGTTTTAAGTGCATTAATGGAAACGAGATCGGTTTGACCCCACTCAGTTATTTTGATAAAGTCATTATTCAGATAAATGCCAGTGTTAAGTTGTGAGTATACTATGTTTAAATGTTGTAAAAGTTGTGTTAAATTTGAAAGATCTATAAAGTGCTGAGTCATATGTATAAGACTGAATAGGATTATGACTAGCAGATAGGAGGTCATTGAAATAAGGCCCGGATTTACTAACTATTAGAAACTACGACATGAACAAAAGTGACTGGAAGTGGGAAGAGTTACGAAGAAAATGAGCCGTTAGGTAAGGGCAGGTGAAGGTATTGTGGGAGGTGTATATTGATCTTGTGTGGTATAAGCCTTTACAACGGCACCTCTTATATACTTTTCGAAGAGTGTTGAGAGGGGAGAAGGGGTGTTGAAGAGAACTGGGAGAGAGAGGAAGCTGTTGGAGTTGGTTATTAGATTCTGGTCTAAGATTGTTTAATTAAGGAAGGAAAAGATTATGTATTGGTCGATTTATGTGTGTATTTATTAGTGTTTTAGTTTTCTCGCTAGACCTCCATCAAGCTTAAAAAACATCCCCAAGATCTCCCTTCTAGATAAATTTGTAAAACAAAAATTGGTAGAAAAATGTCCTGGCCGAAGGCCGATTCCTCCTAAATTAAAGGCTCGCTATCACTTGCCAAGACAAAATTAGACACCTAAATGGCTGAATATTGACAAAGAAATGGGATTAAAAGTCTTAAATTCAACAAACTAATGGGGCAAACGTCTCATAATCTCACATCTAATGGAGCTAATCATGTGGGAGAAGGTGGGCCAGAAAAGCCAACCCTCCCCCCTTAGAGTGTAGCCATAAATTCCAGAATGCTTGATCTTACCACTCCCCCGAGGCAGACGGAACGTACAGACAGGAGGAGTTGCTGATCAGGATGTATGGGTCTGGACAAAGCACTAGTAGAGGGGAGAGACACAACACAATTATATTAGAAATTTACCTAATAAGAGTAATGATAAAAATAATAATAATGGATATAATGATAATAATGCATTGGTTTGGATAACTCACTGGTAGGGGGGAGAGGGACAATACAATATTTTACTAATTTACTTAATAATAATAATAATAATAATAATAATAATGCATGAGCATGGACAACTCAATGAGGGGTTAGGTCCAAAGTTACGCTATAATATTTGATAGGACAAGGGTATATACTGTACAGTATATTTACAATCACTTTGATATTGTCAAAGTAATGCTGTAAAATGTAATATGACAGTGGTGGTCATTGGTGTAAGTGGCTCAAGGAATTCTATGAGGTACAGTCGCGCTAATAAGTCGTGTCCCAGCTTTTTTTTTTTTTTTTTTTTAAAGAGACTATGAACGGAGGAAGGGAACACACATAAAACAAAAAGGTCCATGTGCCTAAAGGCATCCTCCATTCATACAATGTTTGTAACAACTGTATTTAAACTTTTGTAGATTGTAAGTTTGTGGAAAGCAACTCGAGGGAAGTGAATTCCAAAGAGTAGTAGTTCTAGGGATAAATGGATTTTGATAAGCAGAAGTTCTGCATTGTGGAGGAGAAAGTGTAAATTCATGGGCGCTCTCAGCTGCCCTAGTTCTATGGGGAAAGATGTGGAGAGGCGGCACAATTGAAGCAAGTTCCTCGGAACAATTGCTGTGAAAATATCTAGAATAATGCAAGGGATGCAACGTTTCTTCGTATGGATAATGTAGGAAGGTCCTGTGTGATTGCAGGGTTATTGATTAATCTAATAGCTTTATTTTGAATTTTGTCCAACTGCCTCAATGCAACCACTCCACTTCCACTCCACAGAGGTGAACAGTAATCCATCTGTTATTACGTTTGGCTTGCTCTTTGCTGTATTAATGTCTGTCAAATGTTGAATAGGGTGGGTAAGTGTAGGAACATGTTTGTATATTTCACTCGATATGAAGAGATTAAGCTTAGATATTGCTGATACCAATTTTTGATCAAAACATACTTGGTGCCGAGACATCACTTATTAGCGCGACTGTACGTCATGCTGTATGAATATATAAAACTATCTCTCGGCTGCTTATACTGTATAAGCTACAAATACAAAAACAACAACGCTTACGTATAGACTGGGTACTATTACACTATATCAATCCATATTGCTTTATAATGGGGAACAATATAATTATTAAAATGATCGCTTATTGCCGCATCAAAACCAGGTTGTTTACCATTCCATGGGTACTCTGATAACGGTATTAATGTACGGTATTAATGTAGGGTCCCAAGGCGCCATCTTGAATGTTGAACTCGCGCTGTATCTCATATTACGCTGTTGATTGTGCACTTCATTATTAAGCTTAATTATGCTAGAAATATAATTATACTCATACCTCTGTCACTGCTCAGCTAGGTGCATCGAGTGTTTTACTACTATGTGTGAATGCAAGAGGCTGGACATTCAGATGGTGCCCAGTGGCTTGACTGACCAGGGTGGTAATATTTAGGTACTCTGAATGACCGGTTGTGACGTCACTCTTCACCCCCCCAAAAAAAAACCCCACAAAATTGTTTATAGTTAATCATATTATAAGTAACCTAACCTCCTAATATTGCACATGGTAGTATATCGCACGTTGCCATTGGTAATTCTGGGGATATCTGATAAGGTGAGATATGCCTTTTAAAGTGACCCATAGAACTTTTCCTAATACCTACTTCGCTCTACATGTATATATTACTCGACAACAAAAACAGACAAATAATTGAGGCAATCATGGAGTAGGGTAAAAGACTCTCTTGAGCCAACTGTAGAGCCAAAATAAATAGTTTTCAGAAAATCTTCTTATATTTTTCCTAATTTCAAGTTACTATCATTATTCCTTGACTGCCATCTGTTTGTAATTGTCCGGGACTAGTTCTATTTGATTGATAGTTTTGCCGAATTAATATCCCTTTCCCTAAATGTCATACACATAATAATGAAGGTAGTGGGTGAACTACTGATGTTGACTGTACATTACCAGGGTCCTCCACAGGTACGGCGTGCACTAGAGCTGCAGTCCCCACCACCACAGCCACCACCAGGAGTACTACACCACTCTTCAACATGGCTGATAACTCTACACTGACTACCTTAGACTCTCACATCATCACTTTCATGGCTATCACAGCATATCTATAGTATACACCTCTCTCTCTCTCTCATCACACTCACACATCTCACACTCATATCTATACACTGACTCACCTCACGTAATGAGTGCGTGTTGTATCCGCAAAGAAAATATCTAGTACCAAAATATATCCTTCTTACTATTCTATATCTATATACTCAGGCCCAATCCCCACTTTTCCTTTTTTTTTTGGGGGGGGGGGGGGAGGGGCGACTCAAGACAGAGCCAGAATAGGGACAACACAACAGAAAACAATGAACACACAACAACAAAATACAAATTCACACACATCTAGGTCATCCAGGAGAAGACCCAGAGACCAGGGTTACTAAGGTCACTCCAGCACTTCCCCGGACACCGACCATCCGGAGAGGTTCTGATCTCGGCAGGCAGATATGCAGCAGAGCGAAACCACAAGCGCGCTCACCACACTTCCATCGTACATGGTCATAAAATAAGTTAACCCACACAATGACATTTTTCAATCGTCCACTGTTAAACCTTTGGCTATACATATCGAAGCCTTCGATAGAGTCTGGCACAAATCTCTAATGTCTAAACTACCCTCCTTTGGTTTCTATTCCTCCATCTGTGCCTTTATCTCTAATTTTCTTTCCGGCTGTTCCATAGCTGCGGTTGTGGATGGCCATCGTTCACTTCCTGATCCTATCAACTTCGGTGTTCCTCAGGGTTCTGTCCTATCTCCAATTCTCTTTCTAATATTCATAAATTATCTTATCAACTGTAGCTCCAGCACTATTCATTCATATGCAGACAACTCTACCTTACACTATTCAACTAGTTTTCCAGAACGCTCTAGCCAGCAATTCCTCAAAAACAAACATAATGAAGCCATACAACACTTATCTTCTGATCTAACTACCATATCCAATTGGGGCAGAGAAAATCTTTGCTGCCTTTAATGCTTCCAAAAGCCAGTTTCTCCATCTATCTACCCGCTGTAAACTCCCACAGGACTATCCCTTATACTTCAATAATACAAAAATCAATCCTTCATCTTATCTCGGTACACGGTGTCTCTTTTTCTTCTAATATCTCTTGGAAGGATCATATTACCACTCTTGCTAAGGCGGCTTACCAGAAGCTGAGTGTGCTCAACCACTTCAGGGGTTTCTTTACCCCTGCACAGCTTCTTTCTCTATACAGGGACACAGTGCGTCCTTGTATAGTTCACATGTGTGGGAAGGATCCTCTCATACAGCACTTGTACAGAAACTAGAAAAGAAAGCCTTCCGTATCATTAACTCCCGTCCACTCAGGGGAGGTGTGGCGGAGTGGTCTTGCCACTGGACTGGTAATCCAATGGACCCGGGTTCGGATCCCAATATGTCAATGGGAAGATACTATTGGGATGGAATTTGTGCTGTACCTAGTATCAGTGCATTACCACAGAACACCGAAATGCCCAAAAAAATACCCTCATTGTTCCCTGATTAAATAGCATTGTATGAATATTCCCATATTCAAAAATATGCTACAGGGGGGTAATGCCTAGTGAGTTAATTGCTCAATAGGTGGCGTTCTGAGAGTGAGGGTCCGAGTGTGGGGGGTGAGACTGTGAAGCGCAGAGGCGAGGCGGCTTCAGAGATGGAGTTGCTTCGAGCCGTGAAGCTTCGCATGTCTCACTCCCTAGACTGAAGCAAGACCTCACGGGCCTCACCGTGTTCAACGGTAGAGTATAAAGGCTATCAGCCTATGCCCGAGAGTGAGTAGTTGGAATATATAAAAAAAAAAAAAAAAATCACCGACTCTCTGCAATCTCTCTCTCTCTTCGCCGCAATGTTGCATTTTTCTCTCTATTCTATCACTACTACAATAATCAGTGTTCCTTAGAGCTCTCTCAGTGCATACCACCTCCTCTGTTAAGGGTACCGGTACGTAGTATCCGTATTGCAACACAATCCCACTCCTACTCTGTTCAATTCTCCAACTCCAGAGTGAAATGATATTCCCAATCATTCTTCTATACAACAGCTGAGCTCTGGAACTCTCTCCCTGAAACCATCTTTCCCTCATTCTATGACTTAAATTGCTTCAAACTCCGTGTGTCCAGACATTTTGGCTCGAACATTCCTTGATTTTGGCCCTATCACTCTTTCAACTCTAGGGAAGGCACTCGTCACAGGCAGTTTTGCCTTTTATCTCTCTCATCCACTTAGAAAAAAACCCTGACATAGTTGACAATTTGTTTTAATAAATCATAGGTACAATATTGTTTAAGAAACATGTTTTGTTGGCGCTGGACAAGAGAAGTTAGTGGAAAAGATAAGGTTCATCTGATAATGCAATCAAGGAAAACATATGGCGGGAAAAACACAATATTCCCACACTGCAATATTAGGGTTTATCTATATTAGAATAAAATGTTATGTGCAGATGACAGCTCTCACTAACTGTTTGATTCGTCTTTCACATAAGTAGATTTGCTGTTACTTGCATTCCTTCTTGCACACTTTATTTTATAACCTGTTTTTTTTTATTTCGTTAGAGTTGCCTTTCAATAAACATTTATGTTAACCGATGCTTCGCAGCTGTAGCTGTAAGTATTCCTGTTCACGAGTGTACAATCCCCTGCACTGGTAGCTGGTACACTACTTAATGATACACCGGCTTTTGTTTATCTTTCTCTCCTTTCCCTGGCTTGTATCCATTCGGCCCCATTCAGCCAACTGTTTTAAGACTTGTATCCCCATCCAGGTGTCGATTATTCCTGGCGAGCGATAGCGAGCCAGCATTGTATGGAGAAATCCGGCTTCGCCGGAGAAATTTTCGTTCGAAAAATGTACAAATTTAACTTGATGTCAAAAAAAATATATATATATGCTGGCTCGCTACCGCTCGCCAGGAAAATATTGACACCTGGATGGGGGTAAACGTCTTAAAACAGTAGGCTGAATGGGGCCGAATAGATACAAACCAAAGAGAGAGGGAGAGAAAGAGAAAACAAAACGGTGGGTTCCCTTAATGATACACCAGCTCCGTCTATGTGGTTCAAGGTAATGTTCCAAATAATTACATCAGCGCCCATGAATTGTTCCTTGAAAGTCTTACCACTTATAATTGTAGGTGAATCTACACTCAGACGTTATAGTCTCTAGTCCACTCATAAGAAGTCGTGGACCCACCATGTTTTCCTTTATGCGAATATAAATATCTACATTGTTTTTTGGATAGAAATTGCTTTTCAATAATAAGTATCTATGGTTTTGTAGTTAATGTATAGAAAGCGATATTTATATATTCGTTTCCAGATATACATACTGTATATATACCTCCATAATTAGAAATAGGTGAAGGCCAGTAACATTTATGGGTGAAATGGAATTAATGAAAGCATGTGATCCACCGGGATTCGAACCTGGGTTACCACACTCAGATTATTAAACACTCTAACCATTACACCATCAAGATAATTAAAGGTTTATGCACAGTCCTACGATTTATTATCCATTCTCGAATACTGGATATTAATCTAATTATGTACATATTCCCAATTGCGCTATGGTAGCCTTATTAGTTCTCACGATTGTACAGTAGTGGTCAGTAATTGTTGAACATGCTAAAAACAATATTGGTCTGTGGCAAGGTTAATTGGGCCTACCCCTATAGCCCTTTAATGTAAAGAATCCTCAAAAATTATTATAAAAACAATTTTTTTTTTTTTTTTTCCTATATTCCAACTTACTTCCTCTCGGGCGTAGGCTGAGAGCCTTAACATTCACCGCTTTACAATGAACAGTGAAGCCCGTGAGGTCTTGTTCCAGTCTAGGGAGTGAGACATGTGAAGCACGTAGAGTACAACGAGCACCTGCCATCTTGCCTTCACATGAGGCACGGTGCTCACTCATGGCCCGAAACGACCCCATCTCTGAAGCCACCTCGTTCCCGTGCTTCACTGTCTCACCCCCTACACTCGGACTCTCACACTTACACACACACAACGCCACCTGTTGAGCAGATAACTCACCAGGCATTGCACCCCTATAGCATATTTTGAATATGGGAATATTCATACAGTGCTATTTAATCAGGGAACAATGAGGGTATTTTATTGACGTTTCGGTGGGCTTGTGGTAATGCACTGATACTAGGTACAGCACAAATTCCATCCCAATAATATCTTCCCATTGATACATCGGGATTTGAACCCGGGACCTTTGGATTACCAGGCCAGTGGCAAGACCACTCCACCACACCTCCCCTATATGACATTATTTAGTGAAACTCGATTATTTTATCTCTGGGACACAACAGGTTTATCAAAGTAGTTCGCATTAATTTTTGTATATAATTGTGTCTGCCAATAATCTCCCTCATATCCTGGTGACGTCTGTATGTGTCCCTGTCTGTGTGAGAGCCTGAGAAACTCCGCACCTGTAGCCTTGGTAACCCACCTGTCTGTGTCCACCCATAGTGACTTAAGGTGCTATGATAATTATATACTCTTGTATAACACTCTCACTCACACTATTACACACACTCGCTCTCTCTCTCTCACACACACACTATCACACACTCTCCCTCTCTCTTTCTCTTTATCTCTATTCCTCTCCTCTTTAACCCATTCAGTCCCAGCGACGGCAGGGAGCCGTCAGTAATATAAGATCCTTATAACTGCCAGTATCAGGCAGTGCCTGGTACCACAACCGTTTGAACACTGCTCTAGAGTTGGCAACATTTCTCAGCTTGTATCCAAGCCTCTGCAGGCTGGAAGAGCCAGTATTCCTCCATCTTTTGAGGTGGGAGGTTGTTATATCTTGCCTCTGAAGCCATGTTGGCCACATTTCTTGGGACTAGGGGGTACATTTATGCTAATACCCTATGGTACAGTAGGGGTTAATCTCACTTAATTAGCTTCCTCCCTTCCGTTTAAAGCAAGCGTTTTAGTGCCACATAGACTTCCTAGTCTTGGTGTTAGTCATTATTATTAATTATTAATACAAATTAGTTTGACAATGTTAAAACCTTTCGCCCTATTTATTTGTCAATTTTAAGTTCCTTCGCCTCATTTTTTTGTCAATTTTAAGACCTTTCGCGTCATTTAGGTGTCGATTGTTTCCAGGCGAGCAATGGAGAGCCTGCAATTAGTGAGTTTATTGACTTAAGAGGGTACGATTTATCTAATGGTCAATGTATTTGTTTTTCTTTATATATATTATAGTTTCTTCCCTAGACTTACATCAAGCTAAAAAAATAACATCCCCAATATCCCTCTTCTTGTTAAATTGGAAAAACATTCGGTAGAAAAATGGCCCGGCCAAAGGCCGGTTCCTCCTAGATTACAGGTTCGGTATCGCTCGCCAGGATAAAAAATTGATATCTAAATGGCACGAAAGGTCTTGATATAGACGAAGAAGTGGGACAATAAGTATTAAAATCGCCAAACTAATGGGCCAAACGTCTTAAAATCTGAAAACTAATGGGGCTAAACATGAGGGAGTACAGAAAGAGCAACTCCCTCCCCCTTAAGTTGCAATACGTATACACTTCTCTGTGCTACACTTGCTACAGTGAAGGATGGATGAAGGGAAGGCTGACCGGGGCGTGTGTTTGGTGGTGATGGTGGCAACTTACAAGTATGTGCAGGACAGCAAGCCGAAGGAGAAGCAGCAATACATGCAATGGGGAAGGTGTATGAAGAGGAAGATTGTGAAGCAGTTCTGCTAGTGGATGCAACAAATGCCTTTAACACCATTAATAGGGAGGCAGCTATTCACAACATCAAGATCAAATGCCCGAGCATCGCAAAATACATAGAAAACACTTATAAGGAGCCAGCTAACCTGTATATAGTGGGAAGCACAAAGAAGGAAGAAATGAAAATTCTCAAATCAAATTAAGGAACAACGCAAGGAGATCCTGTGGCAATGGTAATGTACGCTCTGGCACTATCTATTCTGCAGCAGAAAATAAAACATGAGGAAACTCGAGTGAAACAAGTGGCATATGCTGATGACCTCACAGGTGCAGGAAGAATATGGGATCTCAAAGAATGGTGGCAGAGAGTATAATCGGTTGGCTCAGTCATTGGGTACCATCCTAATGCTAGTAAATCTGTACTAATAGTGAAAGAAGACCAGTATGAAGAAGTGGTGCAGACATTTGATGGGACAGGAGTGAATATTACAAAGGAGGGTCAACGCCATTTGGGAGCAGTAATAGGCACAGAGGAATGCAGGAGGGTCTATGTGCGAAAAAAGGTAGCGGAGTGGGTAAAGGAAGCGAAAACCCTGGCATACATTGCGAAATCTGAACCACATGCTGCATATACTACCTTCACATATGGTGTTAAGCACAGATGGACCTTTCTTATGAGAACAGTGCCTGACATTGGACCGATGCTCCAACCGCTGGAAGAGGCAATCAGAGGAGCATTCATACCTGCCTTAACAGAGATGGAAGGCGTCACGCAAGAGCTAAGAGATCTATTAGCTCTTCCGCCAAGGTTCGGAGGTATGGGGATCATAAACCCAGTGGAGGCGGCACCTCATGAGTACCAAAATTCCCGTAAACTTACTACGTCTCTGACAGAAAAAATACGGGAGCAAAATGAAAATGATGAGGTGGACGAAGATGAACAACGAAATGCAAGACAGGAAATTACAAAGAGCAGAGAAGAGAGACAGAAACATAGCCTAGAACAAATTAAGACCGAATGTAGTGAAGAACTGAAAATGAGAGTTGAGATGGCACAAGACACGGGGGCTTCAAATTGGCTCACTTCATTACCAATAAAGGAAAAAGGCTTCAGCTTAAATAAACAAGAATTCAATGATGCCGTAGCCTTGAGGTATGGGTGGCCAGTTTCGAACCTGCCGCTGAAATGTGCATGTGGTGAAATAAACAACTCAGACCACTGTATGACCTGTAAGAAAGGAGGATTCATCTGTATCCGGCATGATGAAGTACGAGACATCACTGCACAAATGCTGGACGAGGTGTGCCATGATGTCAGAATCGAACCGGAACTTCTGCCTATGGACGGACAACGCTTGGCCCACAATACTGCAAATACTTCAAATGAAGCAAGAGTGCACGTAAGTGCTCAAGGTTTTTGGACGAGGGGAGGGGACAACAGGCTTTTTTCGACATCAGAATCTTCAACCCAAGAGCACAAACCTATCGTGAGCGAGGACTCAAGGCGGCATACTTGAGAAACGAAAGTGAGAAGAAACGTGCTTATGAAGAAATAATTTTGAACAGGGATCAAGGAAGCTTTACTCCTTTGGTCTTCTCATCGTCGGGAGGAATGGGACCTTCTGCAAGTGTCTTCTATGCCAGATTAGCTGAACAAATATCGGAGAAAAAGCGCCAGCATAGAAGTCAAGTCATAACTTGGATGAGATGCCGGCTCTTTCTCTCTTCTCAGGTCTGCACTCCTATGTCTCAGGGGTACAAGGTCCTCCCCGCTACAGAGGACAAGAGTGAGCGACTTGGACTTTGAAATGGTCGTGGCGGAGAGCCGAATTGGGAAACAACTAGGTTGATTGTAGGGAGGTACTGGTACAATAAGATAAACTATAATGTAACTAGAATAAGATAGATTGTACACCACTTTGTAACTGTCACCTTAATAAAAAAATTGTATAGATGTTTGGTGGTGATGGTGGGGGGTTCTCTCTCTCTCTCTCTCTCTCTCTGTACACATATATATATATATATATATATATATATATATATATATATATGGTGTCCCAGGAGGAAAGGGCATCACTTTGGGAAATGATAGAACAAGGTATTCTAAGCATAAAATATTCCATAACGAAAAGTCCAAATTTCAACCGTTAAAAAGATATTGAAGGTTTTATGTAGTGCCCTCCCCCGCATCACTGTAGTGGACTCTTCCATGTCAAATAGTTTCCAACTATTTGTAGGGGTAGGCAGCCCCGCCCAGGGAAGTACTACCGCCAAGGTTTCGGGAGACTCGGGGAATAGCCTGAATTCCATTTTCTTTCCCAGGCCTTGGTAGCTGGATACATATCTTTCTGCCTCACAGATCAGGGGTATCAGGAAAACCCTCTTTATATAACATACACATCCAACTTCACGACATTGCCATACATCGCTATCCTCTATCCATAAAACACTACTCTTCCCACTACATATCATACATGTAACACCATACACCTTTACCTAATAAATATGGCAGTACAATTGTTAAGAGCAAACCTGGTGGTCCCTCGGATATCCACCCCCGGCAGGGTTGGGTCATTGACACAGGGCCCTCCCGGTCGTTATCATGCGACTGCGTTAAGAGCATTGCAACGTTCCAAAGCTGCTCGTCGGTGCAGCTTTTTCTTTAGCAATATAAAGGGACTTCACTCTAACATCAATTCTGTACACCAATTTCTTCAAGCAGAATCCCCTACTCTCCTTTTTTTGACAGAGACTCAAGTAACATCCACATCTGACACGTCTAGATTTAATTTTCCAGGTTATCAACTGCTCCAAAATTTCAGACCTAAAGGAGGTGTATGTTGCTTCGCAAAATCTGAAATTGCCCTGGAGGAGGTTATTAGTTTCAATTGTCCCTATTTTGATTATTCTATATACAAATTAATTTCTGCTGGTAAATTTAAATACATATGTTGCATCTACCGTTCCCCAAATACTCCTCCAGAGCAAAGTCTTTTTGATTCTCTGTCCTCACAACTCAGTGTCCTCAACTTAAATGCTTCTTCTGAAATCACTGTGTTGGGTGATTTTAATGTCCATAATGTTGAATGGCTCACTCATTCAGCCAGGACTGATGATGCTGGTCTTGAATGTGAGCTATTTGCAGACTCATTTAATCTCACTCAACTAGTCAACCTACCAACCCGTGTACCAGATAATCCTAATCATAATTCCCACCTACTGGACTTATTTTTAACAACCAATTCAGAAAATTATGATGTTACAGTGAGGTCCCCGCTTGGATCTTCTGATCACTGTCTGATACAGGCCACCTGTCACCTACCACACCTTCCCACTCTGAACCTGTTTTGGTGATTAAATGGCATTACGATAGGGCAGACTGGGAGGGTCTTCAAGGTTTCTTTATTGATATTCCCTGGACCTCTTTTTTTTCTAATGATGCACACTCCACCTTGAGCCACATATAAGATTTTGTAAAAATTGGAATGGAAACTTTTATTCCTCATCAAAAGTACAGTAAAAGATCTAATTCACCTAAATGGTTTGACCATAATTGTGCTAGAGTAACTGAACAAAAAGCAATAGCCTACAATGCATACACAAGATCAAAAACACATGAAGCCTTTAATTACTTTAGAAACATCAGAAATCATGCCAAAACTGTATTAAACCTAACTAAATCAAACTTTCTCCACAAGCAGGCAAATAAACTTCTAAATAATCCAAATGATAACAAAATATTTTGGTCTACTCTTAACTCATTCAAATCCAACTTCACTACTGCTTCATCCATTCCACCATTAAAATCTCCGACTGGCAATCTTGTAAGTGACCCACGAGGTAAAGCTAACCTTCTTGCGGATATTTTCTCCACCAACTCAACCTTAGATGAAATAAATCAAGATGTCCCTGTACTTAATTTTAATTCGCCTGAAATTCCCTCACATAAGATCCACACCAGACATGTCAAAACTATTTTGCAGAATCTCTCAGTAGATAAGGCTCCTGGTCCAGGTGAAATTCCTCCAATAGTACTTAAGAATTGCTCCTTGGTGCTCGCTCCTGTATTGGCAAAAAATTTCCGTCTGTGTACTCATACCTCATGCTTCCCAGTACCCTGGAAAGAAGCAAACATCCATCCAGTTCCTAAAAAAGGTGCCTCTTCAGATCCATCAAACTACAGACCAATAGCTATAACTTCCACTCTTGGTAAAGTCTTTGAAATTATATTAAATAATCACATAATTAAGCATCTTGATAATAATAAATTAATCAGTGATAGGCAATATGGTTTTAGACGATGTCGATCAACTGCAGACATTCTTTGCCTTCTTACGCATCAAATCAACCAAGCTACAGACCAACATGGTGAAACACATACAATATCACTGGATATATCAAAGGCATTTGATAGAGTCTGGCATCAATCCTTATTGTCGAAGATGTCACACTACGGCCTTGCATCATTAGTTCCACTAATTTCTTCTTATCTTCATAACAGAAAAATATGTGTAATGGTAGATGGCCTTTATTCTCAATTTCACTCAATAAATGCTGGTGTTCCCCAGGGATCAGTTTTGGCCTCAACTCTGTTCCTCATTCATATCAATTTATCTCATATCTACCACTCATAATCCAATACATTCCTACACAGATGACTCAACACTTCACAGTTCCTTCACATTTACCAATTCTTTCACCCAACCCGATCTTATAATTTCAAAAATAAACACTGCAATTTCTCTGAACCAGGACCTTTCTAGAATTAATGAATGGGGACAAAAGAATTAGTGTCCTTTAATGCACAGAAAACCAAGTACATTCAATTTTCTAACCGACAGAATCTCACTGACTCCCATATATTTTTTAATGATGTAAATATTCCCACTTCCCCTAGTATTGACATTCTCGGTGTAACATTAACTACTAACTTGAGCTGGACACATTATGTTAGAAGCATTGCTAAGAATGCCTCTAAAAAACTGGGACTCCTGTACAGAGTTTGAGAATTCTTCACTGACGAGCAGTTGGCCGTAATATATAAAAGTCATGTGCGTTCTCAGATGGATTACTGTTCACCTCTGTGGAGTGGAAGTGGAGTGGTTGCATTGAGGCAGTTGGACAAAATTAAAAATAAAGCTATTAGATTAATCAATAACCCTGCAATCACACAGGACCTTCCTACATTATCCATACGAAGAAACGTTGCATCCCTTGCATTATTCTACAGATATTTTCACAGCAATTGTTCCGAGGAACTTGCTTCAATTGTGCCGCCTCTCCACATCTTTCCCCGTAGAACTAGGGCAGCTGAGAGCGCCCATGAATTTACACTTTCTCCTCCACAATGCAGAACTTCTGCTTATCAAAATTCATTTATCCCTAGAACTACTACTCTTTGGAATTCACTTCCCTTGAGTTGCTTTCCACAAACTTACAATCTACAAAAGTTTAAATCCAGTTGTTACAAACATTTTATGAATGGAGGATGCCTTTAGGCACATGGACCTTTTTGTTTTATCTGTGTTTTTCCTTCCTCCGTTCATTGTCTCTTAAAAAAAAATATGAGCTAATATAATCTATAATAATTTTGCAACTTACAGAATTATAGTATCATTAAAATAACATGGTAAAATAATTGCAGAAAGATGGAGGTGTGTTAGGCACTAGGCCAGCTAGGCCAGCCTTATGGGGAAATACTGAAGAAAATACCATTTTCAACATGCAATATCTCTATAACGGTCAAGATTTGGACTTTTTGTTATAGAACATTTTAGGCTTAGAATATTTTGTTCTATCATTTTCCAAAGTTATGCCCTTTCCTCCTGGGACACCCTGGATATATATATATATATATATATATATATATATATATATATATATATATATATATATATATATATATATATATTGAGTATATATCACAAATACACGTGAGCCACTAAATGTTTCTAATCTCTCAGTGGACTTCGAACCGCCGACCGTCAGGACGATATAGCCGACGCTTTAATCAACTACAGTGTAGTTGATTAAAGTTGTAAAGCCTCGAAACATGAAATTGAATCTTTTATCAAGTAGTCAATGATACACTGATTCAAGTACTGTATTCAATTCAACTAAAACGAGAAATTATTCTGAAGCAATAAATTACCGGGTATATTGAATCGAATGATGTTTAAACTAAACTCAAGCATGATAAACAGAATATTCGAAGCATAATAATTATTAATTTCAAAATATTACATATATATATTTTGTGGGTCCTAAATTTTCTGTGGCCCCCCGTGGCCCCCCATTTTTCAAATTTGGCCTTGTGGCCCCTGAGAAAATCTCATGGCCCCCATGGGGGCCATATGGCCCACGTTGAGAAACACTGAGTTACTACACCACGGCAGTCTTATATACTGTATGTGTGCATGAAGGAAACAAAAGGCAAACAATGCCCATACAAGTGTCCTCCCCCCAAAGGTGAACTTAGATGTGTTGGAAAGAAGTGTGGTGTGCTTGTTAAATGTAGTGATATGAAGTGGAGGAGGAGGTGTTTGTGAGAGTTAGCCGGACTACTCTGTGTAGGCACAAATAGAAACCGTGAGGGAAGCCAGGCCAATGATACAAGAGTTCCAGCAACCCAATAACGTCCCCTCCGGCCTTCGCTGCATCACCCAGAGTTGCCGTCTGACCGTCTGAGGGAACATAAAATAGTCGTGGTGGCTAATCTAATAAGCTCACCACCTGTACTGTATACTAAGCAATAAGCTCACCACCTGTACTGTATACTAAGCAATAAAGGATAGATAATAAAACTATTCATTTCACAATTTATTAGTTAACAATCCGAAAAAAAAAAAAATTGTGTTTAATTTTTGGCCGCCAACATGCAGACTTAGTGACCCCTTGAATTATTATGGAGGCTTATTATAGAAGATTATAGAGGATTAATTATTATGGAGGCTTATTATAGAAGATTATAGAGGATTAATTATTATGGAGGCTTATTATAGAAGATTATAGAGGATTAATTATTATGGAGGCTTATTATAGATTATAGAAGATTATAGAGGATTAAATTAATTATTTTAGAAGATTATAGAGGATTATTTATAATGGAGGCCTATTATAGAAGATTATAGAGGATTAATTATTATGGAGGCTTATTATAGAAGATTATAGAGGATTAATTTAAGATCATTTTAAAATATATTCAATAACCTCAATAAGACTGCACAGACAATTTATCTCTGAGCTCGTTGTTTGACGGTTTGTGCAGGTCTATGAGGTTTGTGTACAGTCAAAACCAATAATTCGTCGATAACCTGGATGCTAATTTGTTTGTGAGGCTTGTTTACCACTTTATATTCCCATCAATGGAGTTAATGGATCTTTGATTTGTTTTTGTTTTGTCTGTCACACGCACGGTCAAAGTAGCCTAGAGTATAGAAATGTAACAATCACAGGTCCAACTAAGCCAGATATTTAACACTATCTGGTCCGACGTCTTGAGGGTTATTATATTTTGTTTAATTATTTTTAGGATTTTGCGTGTTTTTACCATATTCGAACAATTAATTTGTCAAAGGTCCCTTAGTCTGACAAAACACCTTCCCTGACCTTCAAACTAAACAAAAATACCCATCCAGACCCCATCGAAGCTAAATTTGTACATTGTTCGATAGAATAGTGTCCCCTAATGGGGTGAAACGTCTTAAAATCTCCATACGTCCAAGCAAATGGAGCGAAACACGGGAGATCCAAAAAGATCGCCTCGGAGCAAATAAGAGTTAACTACAAAATATACACCTCCGTATCCCAATAAAATAACAGGTCCCTCTTAGTATATGACACTATAATTTGTAAGTCTGCTCGCTAGATCCAGTAACTCTGTGTCTGTCGTTGTGAATTATCTTGTCGTTCATTAATCACCACGTTATTGTTATCTGCAACCAATTTGACCCTCTGCCTCCATTTGCCTTTTACGATAACCCTGTGCACCATTATGACGCTGTTCTTCATATTGTTCCCACTAATATTATTCGAAATAACTGGGTTAAGCGAGGATCTGTGGGAATTAAAAAGACTAATTGAAATTTTTCGCTTATAGGTAGGCAAAATACAATGTGAATAGCGTCTCCGTATCAAGTGCCTCTAAAGCAGCTGGCAAATGAATCTCTGCTCTATGTCGGCTTTCTCGTCGGCGAAGTACCCGGTTTTGGAGAGCGAGAGAGCATTTTCCGTTTCCCCCCCATCCGGCTGTCCAGGGAACCAGAAGGGCACCTCTATCTGTACATTGGTCCCTGTGTAGTGCCACCGGAACTCCCCCTCTGAGTCCTTATCACTGCCGCCGATCCAGTAGTCCTCGATGGGTAGGATCTCTGTTTAGGGGGGAGGGAAGGGGGAAGGAATTTAAATATGTGGTATTTTTTTCTTCATATATATATATATATATATATACAGTATATATATATATATATATATATATATATATATATATATATATTATATATATATATATATATATATATATATATATATATTATATTATATACTGTATATATAATACTGTTTATATACGGTATATGTGTGTGTGTGTGTGTGGTGGGAGTACTCACCACTCACTTATCCCTGCCCTATAAACCAGTGCATTTGTTGATAAAGTGACTATTATAAACTGTTTTCAGTAGGGTATTTACCCTGATTCCTGTTTGACAATACTTCTGGATGACATTTAGATAGGTGTATGTAAAGACATACTTTCAAGCAGTGACCCATTGTTTATCACGTTTCAGTCTACCTAGAGACGGTAGTGTACTGATGGAGCCGGGGACTCTTATATATCTGTTGTGGTGCAGTTGGGGATATCCCTCTCTGACTCCACCACCAAGAGTTCCATTCTACTATTTCCTTTGGCTAAATAATCTTGCATCTACAAGTACTTGTGAATTTTAAATATATTATGTTAAAATGTGTTTCTTGTCTGGTTAACTGGTTTTTTGTCCCATAATTATGAAAGATGATAAAAGGCAAAGCTGCTTATTGCTAGTATCCCTTACAATTGAAAGATTAACAGGAAGCAAATTAAAGGTAGAAGGCCTACAACAACCGGTTTACTCTGGGTTTGTTGATCTGCCTTGGGTGGGCCAATCGGCTTTCTGTAGACTCCCATTTTCATATGTTTTCCTTATGTTCTAATTACCACTAACCCGTTTCCTCGATGTAGTGCCAGACTAGACCCAGTTCTAAACAGTCGTCAATGTGGGCCAGACCAGCGAGGTGATCAATTGGTTCATTATCTTCGCAGTGTTTCAGAGCATCATCCCTGGTGGGGTGGGTGGGGAGGAAGAGAGTGATATGGCTACAAACATACACAAACAACTTAGGCCCAACGAGATGGTCCGACCTCAAAAAATTACTGATAAGCAATTAATTCCCATACGAGTATACTAAGACAGTGGAAGAACAGGACAGCAAACCAAACGAGAGTGAGAGAGAGAGAGAGAGAGATTGAAGGGGGGAGAGGAGGGCAAAGAAAATATGTTGTCGTTGACAGTAGCCTTGAACTGGACAGGAAGAGAGGGGGGGGGGGGGATTTGTGCAAGCTTATGAATGATTAAGTTTGCTGTTGTTATTGTTTTTCTTGTTGGGGATGAGAAGTAGGTTGGGGATTAGACAATTGTGATTTGTAAACACTTAGAATTGAATTGGCAATAAACAAAGCACTAAAATAAAAATTATATGGAAACACGAATTTGTTTAGAAAGAGCGAGCCTGAATATTGTTGACAATAATAATGGCCGTGAGATACCTATATATTCTTGACAATAATAATGGCCGTGAGATACCTATATATTGTTGACAATAATAATGGCCGTGAGATACCTATATATTGTTGACAATAATAATGGCCGTGAGATACCTATATATTGTTGACAATAATAATGGCCGTGAGATACCTATATATTGACAATAATAATGGCCGTGAGATACCTATATATTGTTGACAATAATAATGGCCGTGAGATACCTATATATTGTTGACAATAATAATGGCCGTGAGATACCTATATATTTAGCTACCGATAACTTGGTCACATATACTCTCAAAATGATGGGTAAAATAGGGGTAAAACAGTACCAATTTCTTTATAATTATCAAATATACAATAAAGTTACTAAATTGTTACTATAGAAATATACGTTGATGGGACAAATATAACAATAAATTCCAAGTTTAATTTTGTCTTTTAACTCCAAAACTATTTATTGCTTCCACAGACTTGTAATTTGGCATAAAATTGTATTGAAAACCATGTTATATGGATGAAGAAATTTTATTCTAATTTTTTTTTTTTTTTTTGTCATGTAGTTTAGTACTCGGCTTTTGAAGTGTATCCCGAAGTCTCGTGTTATCTCTCTACCTTATATTGTATATTCTACCTTCAGTTTTGTGGCTTAGCCCTTTGAGTACCACCGACGTGTGTTATATTTTATTATAACTATATTTAGACAATATTATACAGCTTAGGAAGGATCAGTGGCATATAAAAGGGTTGATTGAGATAGTCTGAACCGTTATTATTGCTATAGGTCCTTCCTAAGCTAAATAAAATTGTCTAATAGTTGCCAGAATATGATGAAAAAAACATCACTGGTACTGTACGGGTTATATACTTCAAAATAACAGTTCAGAGATCTCAGGGGCCCCTCTAAACCCCCTCCTGACAACCCCATAGAGCCAAGAGGTCTCAGAAACATCGAATTTTAGCATGTATAATATATGTCAATCATAGGGAGGGCTGGGAGTTTCCATTAAGGGAGCCCACCTCGTTTTGTTCTCTCTTTCTCTCCCTCTCTCTTTGGCTTGTATCCATTCGGCCTCATTCAGCCTACTGCTTTAAGACGTTTACCCCATCCAGGTGTCAATATTTTCCTGGCGAGCGGTAGCGAGCCAGCATATATATATTTTTGTTTTGACAGCAAGCTAAATTTGTACATTTTTCGATAGAAAAATATTTCCGGCTTAGCCGGATTTCTCCTTACAATGCTGGCTCGCTATCGCTCGCCAGGAAGAAATTGACACCTGGATGGGGATAAACGTCTTAAAACAGTTGGCTGAATGGGGCCGAATGGATACAAGCCAGAGAAAGAGAGAAAAGGAGAGAAATAGAAAAAAACAGGCAACCCCCCCTTAATTTGTAATATGAGTGAGTATAAATTGTTGTACCAGATACCATGATGACGCCAGCGGTGCAGTTGTTTAGGTAGCATGACCTACCTACTACTATATCACGCTGTACAGGTTAATTACTTCTTTCATACCTTCTTTGGGGAATACTATATATATATTTTTTTTGCACCAACTGACATTAAGGGGGTGTTTTTTCTGGGCCCCCTTCTCCCTCATGTTTAGCCCCATTAGTTTCAAGATTTTAAGACTTTTGCTCCATTAGTTTGGCGATTTTAGGACCTTTCGCCATATTTCTTTGTCAATATTGGGTGTCAATTTTTTCCTGGTGAGCAATACCAAGACTGTAATATAGGAGGAACCGGCCTTCGGCCGTGATATTTTTCTACTGAAAGATTTACAAATGTATCTCAAAGGGAGTCTTGGAGATATTTTCTTTAAGCTTGATGGAGATCTAGGGAACAAACTAAGACAAAAAAAATCTATCTACAGTATCTATTGCTGGAAGCCATGATCCCCGAAGGAGTGGCCACGAACAAAACGCCCCATACACTTCTATCCCCAGTCAGTCGACGCCCCTCCTGCCATTCTGCACCGCTTTTACGCATATACTTCTTAACTCCATCCTTCCACCTCTCTCTCTGTCTACCTCTCCCTCTCTGTCCTTCCACCTCATTCTTGTACACTCTCTTGGTCATTCTCTCGCTTCCCATACGTTCCACATGGCCGATCCATCTCAAAGTGTTTCTTTTCACACTTTCCAGAACATCTACATCCACACCACACCGCTCTCTTACTTCCTCATTTGTCTGTCTATCACTCTATGTAACTCCGCATGCACTTCTGAAGCCATACTCCCGCTAGACATACAGCGCTGCCAGAGGCAAATGTAGCGCGACATTAGTGATTCTAGTTTTTGTCTGAATACATTTAATTTAATTCAGACACTTGCTAAATCATTCAGGAGTGCCTGAATGAGCCCTAATATAGCGGAAATATGCCCGCAGCTTAAGTGTTAAAACACTCCGATGCACCTTTTTTCAGAGTAAACAAAATAATGTTTTGCCATGATTTACAGGATGGGTAGAGGGGGCCTTTGACCCCCCCCCCCCCTCCCCTCCATGACTTATTGAAATCCGCATCTATTTTGCCAGAAGGGAGCATCAGAGTTTTGCCACCGGCAATAGGGAGAGTTATTGTTGTTTACAGTTTTTTTTTTGTGTTTATAGTGACCATATAATGCATTTCTGATAGTTGAAAACAAAATCATTATGATCTTTACAAAAATATATAATAGCCTTCCAAATGTCACGGTAAAATGTGTGGTCATATTATAAATAAGTACCCGAAATCCTCAATAATACTAAAACAATATGTCATAATCACGCACAAAAAGTGGAATCAGATTAGCTACAACAAATATATCTCCCGGGTTGCCAACACAAGGTCAGACCTAATATACGTACCATGATAGTTTGTCGTCCGGGAACCAGTAGCACACGTAGTCAATCAGGACGTAAGGGCTGGGGCAATCCTCCCCTGGAAAAGGAAGAGTCATATAAGGGGCTGGACTTTATTTGTTGGCCTATTTATTTACATGTATATATGTTTTTTGTTTCCTAGCTAGACCACCATCAAGTTTTAAAAATACTCCCAAGAACCCCCAAGGAGATAAATTTTAACACTTTTCGATAGAAAAATGGCCCGGCCCCTAAATTACAGGCTTGCTATCGCTGGCCACGAAAACATTTTTTTTCAATGTCTATGGAGGAGACAAAAGGCAGGTTACTTTAACGAGTGTCTCCCCTAAAATTAAAAGAGTGACAGAGCCAAATTCAAGGGACGTTGGAGACAAAATGCCTGGACACACGAAATCTAAAGCAGTCTAAGTCATAGGATGAAGGAAAGATTAATTGAGGGAGGGAGTTCCAGAATTCACTTGTTGAGTAGAAGAAAAATTTGCCAATTCTTGGGTTGGAGAGATGGACAGAATAGGAGTGGGACTGTGTTGAAAGGCGGGTGCCTCACACTCGCCGCAAGGGAAGGGGTATAGCCTACACTGAGAGAGCTCTGAAGAACACTGATTGTTGTAATAGTGATAAAAGAATGAAAGAGATGCAACATTGTGGCATGTAGAAAGAGATTGTATGGAACTAGTAGAGGAAGTGAGTTGATGTGGCGAAATTCTTTTGTTTCTACTTATTCGAGACGTGTGGTATGGGTGGAACCTCCCCACAAATGCAAACTGTACTCGATACAGAGGCGCACTGTGCCCCATACTGATACAGAGCAAGAAGCTGTGCGGGGGTGAAGAACCCATGGAGACAGTTGATCACACATAATAACCTTTGGGAAGCTGTTTTTAGCAAGAGTGGTGATATGAAAGGTCAGATGAAAATTGTACACTTAGAATGTTGAGAGAAGATGAAGGGTTGAGTTGAGTATTGTTGAAGAATAGTTGATAGTCTTGTGGTGGAGTGGATCTGTCAGAGTGAGGGTTGGTGTCCTCTACTTCCCATAGCCGGTTCTGACTGTACCTTTTCATCATTCTTTTTTCTATTTTTTTTTCCTGAGAGTGGTGAAGGCAGAGGGGCCATAATGGTGTGCCCCATGGTTTCTTAGTGTCTTACTCTCACAGCCCACTGGCACAATTTGGCCTTTCTCTCTGGCGTAGGGATGCGGCGGCTCCACCGCCCGCTACTTTGATGATGCAATCAGCTTCTGTAGCAGTGGGGCACTGGTTCCTATCTTCAGAAAATGTCTGTGCTTGGTATGCTTCCAGTCAGGGCTCCACTGGGGGAAATATAATTGCAAAAAAGTGGTGGAACTGACATCCCGGGTGAGGGACTACTCTGGGTCTGCTCCTTCAGTGTTAATGGTCATAATCCACTTAGTGGAAATGACACTGTGGAGTTGGTCAGTCGGGGCATGTCTGGGAGCTTGGAGGCAGTTTCTGCCATGGCCATCCCTATTGGGGCGCTTCTTCTGGAAGCGGGGCATCAGATTTGATGATGATAATCTTGTGGAAGATTGGGATGGAGAGATAGAAGGAGAAACTGGGTCTTGGAGGCATTGAAAGTAACAAGATTTTGTCTGCCCCAATAAAAAATAATTGAAAGATCAGAGTATAGGCATTCTATGGCCTCGCCACGTTTGTTTTGGAGTGCTTGCATGCTGGGTTGATGTGAAAAACTAGTTGAATAGTGTAAGGTAGAGCATATGAGTGGATAGGACTAGATGAACAGTTGAGATCATTGATAAATATTCGAAAGAGAATTGGAGACAGGACAGAACCCTGAGGAACACCAGAGTTGATAGGTTGAGGAAGTGAACAATGGCCGTCCACAACTGTAGCTGTGGAGCGGTCTGAAAGGAAATTATAGACAAAGGCACAGATAGAGGGATAGAAACCGAAGGAGGGTAGTTGGGAAATTAAAGTCTTGTGCCAGACTCTATTGAAGGCTTTGGATATGTCTAGAGCAATAGAAAAAGTGTCACCAAAGTCCCGAAAGAAGGATGACCAAGAGTTAATAAGATAAGCAAGAAGATCACCAGTAGAGCGATCCTTAAAGAAACCGTACTGGCGATCTGAAAGTAGATTATGGGAAGATAAATGCTTAAAAAATTTGAGTTTCAAAAAGTTTATAGATGCAAGGAATGAGAGCAATTGGACGATAGTTGGAGGGTTGAAAGCGGTCACCCTTCTTTGGGACAGGTTGAATAAAAGCAAACTTCCAGCATAAAGGAAAGGCATTAAGAGGATAGATAGAGCTGAAAGAGTTTGCCTAGGCAGGAACTCAGCATGGAAGAACAGTTTTTGAGTACAACAGGAAGAACACCAACCGGTCCGTGTGCCTTCTTAGTATTAAGACCAGAGAGGACTGAGAAGACATCCTTAGAAGAGATTATGATATTAGGCATAAGTAAGAGAGAGGGGGGTGGAGAGGGAGGAATAGCACTGGAATCATCCAAGGTGGATTTTTTAGCGAAAGTTTGAGCGAAGAGTTCAAAACCAGTTTTGTCAAAGGAAGAGGTGACGGTGGTACCGTCTGAGTGGAAAAGACGAGGAAGTGAAATTGTTGAAGATGATTTTGGCTAGATGCCAAAAAGCTTGGGAAGAGCTAGAGTTGAAAAGTTCAGAGCATTTTTTATTGATGACAGTTTTTGGTGAGTCGAAGAACAGATTTGGCTTGAAACTACCATGTTTTTGCGTCTGATAAACACCAAACATTTATCAATAACAACACAATTCGGTACAAAATTTAATAGCCAAGGAACCATGATAAGGACATGGTAATTTGCCCTCAACTGAGAATATGCAGACTATAGTTGGAAAGGGGGGGGGGGGTCCTAACTTAACCCCTTCAGCACCATGACGCCTTTCTACATTTGATTCTGGCCAACAGTAGATGATTGTATGCAGTTTAAGAGGGTATATTGAGATCGTAGTGGTAGATTATAAACTGCTGAAGAAAATCGTCTATTTACGTAATGGTGGTGAAAGGGTTGACGTTTCACCCGATTAGGTTGGCGGCAATAAGACGCTTCAAGTCTCGATTTATATTCTGGGGGAGCGATAACAAACCTGTAATTTAGAAGAAATTAAATTAAAGTGGTGTGTATAAATTACTTGGAACGTTCCCTGTAGCCAGCACCCCCACCAGTAGAGCCGCCAGTAAGGTCACTATTATCAGCTTCATGGCTACCAGTACACTGACACACAAACTATACTGTAGTCTCCGCCACACACACCAAGGGCTCTATCTTTTCCTAGTACAGTCGGCCAAATAAGTGATGTCGCGGCACCAAGTATATTTCGATCAATAATTGGTATAGGCACTATCTAAGTATTAATTTATATTTTTATTAATTTCACCACAACACCAAACACCTCCATTGAAATTAATGAAAGCATATATGTGATCCATCATATATGTGATATCAAACGTAATGGAGACAAGACTTATTTGGCCAACTGTACAGTCACTTGTAAAAAATCGTGGACCCTCGATATTTTCCTTTATGCAAATATAAAGAACTGGATTGATTTTTGGATGGAACTTGCTTTTCATGAAATAGTATATATATTATTGTAGTTGGTGTATACACAATTATATTCATAAATTCGTTTCCAGAAATATACTTCTATAATTAGATACAGGTGAGGTCCACGAATTTTATGAGTGAGTTCACGGTACGGTCAAAACAATAGTTGGCGTCAATGGAAACGCCCAGTGCCCATGGTGTCTAACATAACCGAGTCCGTTATCTTTTGTTTTTATTGTTGTATAATTATGTAAAGGTAAAAATAATGGTTTATGGTTCAAATTATGCCTTTGGAAGTGATGAAATGGCCAAAGCAATGCAATGTCACGTTAATTTCCTTGTAGTGTATTCCCTCTCATATTCATAATTTCCTTGTAGTGTATTCCCTCTCATATTCATAATTTCCTTGTAGTGTATTCCCTCTCATATTTCCTTGTAGTGTATTCCCTCTCATATTTCCTTGTAGTGTATTCCCTCTCATATTCATAATTTCCTTGTAGTGTATTCCCTCTCATATTTCCTTGTAGTGTATTCCCTCTCATATTTCCTTGTAGTGTATTCCCTCTCATATTCATAATTTCCTTGTAGTGTATTCCCTCTCATATTCATAATTTCCTTGTAGTGTATTCCCTCTCATATTTCCTTGTAGTGTATTCCCTCTCATATTTCCTTGTAGTGTATTCCCTCTCATATTCATAATTTCCTTGTAGTGTATTCCCTCTCATATTCATTCAAGTTTTCAAACCAAATTGCTCCGGCTTGACCCCCTGACGTCCACACACAGCCCATGTCCGTAATCTGCTGTCCGATTCGTTTGATTGCTGGCTTGATGTGGGCCATTCAGGTCAGGTAAACCAAAGCCACTCCAACAGCTTCCTCTCTCTCCAACACCCCTTCTCCCCTCTCTACACTCTTCAGAAAAATAGGAAACGTAGAATGTAGATACGAGGTGCCGTTGTAAAGGCTTTTCCCTCAATACCTTCATCTGACCTGAGGTATTGAGGGGCAAGCCTTTACAACGGCACCTCGTATCTACTTTCTATTTTTCCATTTTTTTCTGAAGAGTGTAGAGATTGACGACACTCCTGACAGATCCGTCCAATGGCAATTAAGGGGAGATTTCCGCTTGTGTGATATTTTTTCTGGATCCCTTTCTCCCACGTGTATAGCCCCATTGCTTTTGAAATTTTAAGACGATCGCCCCATTAGTTTGGCGATTTTATGAACTATTTCTGTCAACTTAAAACCTTTCGTGCCATTTAAGTGTGGATATTTTCCTGGCGAGCGAAAGCGAGCCTGAAATTTAAGAGGAATCGGCCTTCAACCAGGAAATTTTTCTACCGAAAAATGTAGGCTACAATATTATCTTGAAAGGGGGTCAAGGGGGTGTAATTTGAAGCTAGATGGAGGTCTAGGAAACGAAATAAAATCATCCCCTCAAGATCCTTACTGCTTCTACCTGTTGATCTTTTAGGAAGTCTTTAAGGAGACATTTTCACTTAAGAGATCATTTTTCGAACCTCCTTCTCCCTCATGTTTAGCCCCATTAGTTTTGAGATTTTAAGACGTTCAACCTGTTACTTTGACGATTTTAAGACATTTTGTCCAATTTCTGTATATTGTAAGACCTTTCGTGCCATTTCGGCGTCGATTGTTTCCTGGTGAGTGATAGCGAGCCTGTACTTAAGGCTCCTAAAGTACGTCCTAAAGTATATCCTAAGTACATTCACAGTACATCCTAAAGTACAGCTTGATGGGGTTCTAGGAAGCTATAGAAATTCGTCTAATGGTAACCAGAATAAGATGAATACTACGCAATATTGCTGAAGGGGTTAACACCACTTATACCTACTATCCCTCTCATTATAACACCACAATATTGCTGAAGGGGTTAACACCACTTATACCTACTATCCCTCTCATTATAACACCACAATATTGCTGAAGGGGTTAACACCACTTATACCTACTATCCCTCTCATTATAACACCACAATATTGCTGAAGGGGTTAACACCACTTATACCTACTATCCCTCTCATTATAACACCACAATATTGCTGAAGGGGTTAACACCACTTATACCTACTATCCCTCTCATTATAACACCACAATATTGCTGAAGGGGTTAACACCACTTATACCTACTATCCCTCTCATTATAACACCACAATATTGCTGAAGGGGTTAACACCACTTATACCTACTATCCCTCTCATTATAACACCACAATATTGCTGAAGGGGTTAACACCACTTATACCTACTATCCCTCTCATTATAACACCACAATATTGCTGAAGGGGTTAACACCACTTATACCTACTATCCCTCTCATTATAAGTAGCCAGTACACAAATATGGGCGAGGTAGTTGCTTTATATGGACCCCCTTCTCCCTTATCTTTAGCCCCATTAGTTTTGAAATGTTTAGACGTTTGTCGATCTTAAGACGTTTCACCCCATATATTTGTCAATTTAAGAGCTTTCGTACCATTTAAGTCTTGATTTTTTTCCTAATGAACGATAAAGAGCCTCTATTTTTTTGAAGAACCGGCCTTCGGCCAGGACATGTTTCTCCCGAAAAAAATGTACAAATTAATATGGAAGGGGGATCTTGAGAATGTGTATTTATTTTGTATTTGTTTAGGCTTGATGAAGGCCTATGGAGGAAACTAAAATAATAATAATAAATAAATAAATAAAAGAATGAACACATAAATTACACCTACCCCTTTAACATATCACCACTTACATACTGAGGGGATACTACTGAAGCCTGCAGGGTGTAGGCTATTACGTAATTATTCATACCAATAGTAGTAGAAGTCGTATGGTCAATATTGTTCATGTTGTTATCATATATGACCATGTATATTCTACCTTTTGTTATTAATGTATTGGGTATTTTTATATTGTTGACTGCTAGAGGTAATCAAAGTCCACACTAAGTTATCTCCGTGCAAGCCGTGAACATGTATATATCCAGATGTGAGGTTCCCAGAGAGTGAGAGAGAGAGAGAGAGAGAGAGAGAGAGAGAGAGAGAGAGAGAGAGAGAGAGAGAGAGAGAGAGAGAGAGAGAAACTTGTGTCCATATGTACAGTGTTTATTGGTCATCATGGGTATCATATTACATACCTATTGTAGTGTTTCATATCGTACCTGCAATATAATATCCATGTATCCATGTTGTTTTTATATTTTGATCTACTGTTTATTGGGTTATTTATATTTATATATATATATTTAGTTACACAAATAGTATAATTCGTGAATTTTCATTATTATTTAGTGTTCGTCAGGGTCCTTGTTACACTAAAGGTATAACTTATGAAACGTGACAGTGGAAAGTATGCAAACGAACACAAGAACACAAGAAAATGGGAGTCTGCAGAAAGCCGATTGGCCCACACAAGGCAGATCCCTCTCTAACGAATACAAAGGAAGCCAAGCAACAACAGACATAATGGTCTTTACTAGGCTACTTCTTCAAAATTATAATACTAATATTGATTACTACAGTAATCAACTGGAGAGCTTCAGCTTCAGAAAAACTGTGGTCCATAAATGAAAATGATTGTACTATTAACGATATTGATACGGTCACATTACTAGGACACAAATGTAGTCTACTAAAAAATGCAAAAATATCTTGGGGGTATTTTTAAAGCTTGATGAGGTCTAGGGAGGTAACTAAAGAATACTAATAAATAAAAGTAAAACAAGCAAAAAATAATAAAAATAAATAAATAAAGAAATAATAATATTCTCCCCTCAAGTTCCTATCACTTTTCCTTGACAGTCTTCATAATAATGTTTAAATAGCCCGAGACTAATCCTATTTAGTTGACGTAGTAGAAAACTTCAATGTAATGTTCTATCTGGTTGACGTAGTAGAAATATCCATGTAATGTTCTATTTGGTTGACGTAGTAGAAATGTCCATGTAATGTTCTATTTGGTTGACGTAGTAGAAATGTCCATGTAATTTTCTATTTGGTTGACGTAGCAGAAATGTCCATGTAATGTTCTATTTGGTTGACGTAGTAGAAATGTCCATGTAATGTTCTATTTGGTTGACGTAGTAGAAATGTCCATGTAATGTTCTATTTGGTTGACGTAGTAGAAATGTCCATGTAATGTTCTATTTGGTTGACGTAGTAGAAATGTCCATGTAATGTTCTATTTGGTTGACATAGCAGAAATGTCCGTGTAATGTTCTATTTGGTTGACGTAGTAGAAATGTCCATGTAATGTTCTATTTGGTTGGCGTAGTAGAAATGTCCATGTATTGTTCTATTTGGTTGACGTAGTAGAAATGTCCATGTAATGTTCTATTTGGTTGACGTAGTAGAAATGTCCATGTAATGTTCTATTTGGTTGACGTAGTACAAATGTCCATGTAATGTTCCATCTGTAGATATCACTCGAGTTATCAGTAAGGGTTTCGGAGAACTGCTAATTTTGACTTTATATAATATGCCTCTTAATATATAGATATTTTTAAACTCTTCTTATAAATGAATGTGTGGGAGTTGAGACATATGTGGTGTGGGATATACCAAGAAATACTCAAGTGTGACCTAAATATATCTACATTATCAGAGAGAGAGAGAGAGACAGACAAACATACAGACAGTCACACAGCCAGACAGACAGAGTTGCATAGATATACACAGACTACTAGGAAGTCCGGCGTTAAATATTTAAGCTCAGTTCACACATACCCGTCCTGAGCTCCCGTCCTTCCCCGACCACCAAAAACTGTTGGACGGCATCAAACGGATGACCTTGTGTCCCGAGTGGGCCCGAGTGGCCACGTGTGGCCCTGATTCCCGACCTCAACACGTCACCGCCCCGGAAGACGGCGCATGCACAGCTAGTGGACGGAGATCTCAACACGTGACCGCCCCGGCAGACGGATCATGGGCGGCGACTTGGTGCCACGACCAGTCCCTTTGGAAGGCGACTTAATAAGTCTGAATACGACCTGTCTGAGACGCACTGTGACGGCACTGCGACGACACTGCGACCACAATATGATGGACGCAGTGTCGTCGGCGATGGCCCCCATCATGCATAATTATATATTGGGGCGTGGCACAGAGACACCTCAGTCTCAACCAGCCCGCTGAGTGCCAGCCAATTTTGATGGTGTGCTTCTGCCAGTGCCAGAGTTTTTTTTTTTTTTTTTTTTTTTTTTTGGCTAAATCTATCAAGTTGGGAGAGAAAGGAAGGATAATGGTAAAAAAAACACTCCCCTTGTCCATTTTCGCCAGAAATCAGGTCCCCGATGGTCCCGAAAGTAGCTGAAAAGACACTATAGACTACAGAGACTTTTATGGTATCGGAATGTATGGGTAGGAGGGTCGTGGGAGGGTGGTTTGGGGGATGGTGGGGGGAAGGTAGAAGCGTAATTGACTCATGTTACAAATATGAAGCCGATTGGTGAGGTAGTTTCGCCACCACGGATTTTCCTTTTTTTCCTTATCTTCGTACGGATACGCTGGAAGTGGATGGTTGGAGGCGGTTGGGGGTGTGGTGGGGGGAAGGCAGAAGGATAAGGGACTTGTCACACAAATATGGAACCGATTGGTGCAGTCGTTTCGCCGCCACAGATTTTCCTTTTTTTTCCTTCTGACGGGACCGACAGTCAGCGAGTGGGTGGGAGAAGGGATTTGGGATTTTTGTGGTGGGTAGCCAAAAAGGTAAGGTACATGTGGTAAAAATATGAAAGCCATAGGTGCAGTCGTTTCGCTGCTACGATTTTTTTTCGGCGAGGACGTATATATACGTCCCTGGCACTCAGTGGGTTAAAATTGAAATTTTTCTACCAACAAATGTACAAATTAACAATTAAACCTACGAAGATGCAAGCCAACTGCATGCTACTATACAGTATTAATAAGGGCAGATTTCCACTTGAGGGATTTTTTATTTTGACGGCGGCTTGGGAACTGAGATAGGACCACACGCGGCTGGCTCTTTTATGGACGCTTGGTGGGCAGGGACTAGCGGGGACGCCGCGGGGTGATCACGTGAGGCTACGTTGGCACGTCGCAGTCTCAACTTTCAAATATTTTGGTCGGGGCATAGACTACGTCTGGTAGCATCTAGGCGGCGCATAGACGCTTATACACTTCGCCTATGCGCTGACCAGTCACGTGGGTGACCCGCCCTTGAACCGATTTTGGCGGTTGGTCCGTCCTGATCCGTTTATTTTAGGTATGTCAATAATGAGCAAGGTGTTTAAGGATGAGATCTGTGCAGCATGTGAGGAGGTGTGTGGAGTGAGGAGAAGAGGGAGGGGAGTGAAAGGTACAGTATGGTGGACAGAAGAGGTAAGAATAGCTGTGGAAGAAAAGAAGAAAGCATATAGAGAGTGGTTGGGTAGTAGAGGGAATGAAGATTCTGAGAGACAGAAACGAGCGAGGTACGTGGAGAGTAAGAGGGTGGTGAAGAGAGTAGTGAAGGAAAGTAAGAGAAGAGTAGATGAGGAATTTGGAAGGAATCTGAGTGTAAAATGGAGGGAGAGTAAGAAACTGTTCTGGAAAGAAGTCAAGAAAGTTAGGGAAGGTAGCAAGGGAAACAGTAAGGGTGTGAAAGATAAGAATGGGAGAATGCTAGCCGAGAAGCAAGAGAGAGTCGAAAGATGGAGGGAGTACTTCAGTGAGTTGCTAAATGAAAGGAATGAAGAGCCAGCAAACATAGCTGGATATGGTATGGGAGGGAGAAGAAGAGAAGTAGTGGAGGAGGAGGTGGGGATCAGGAGGTCAGAAGTGTGGGAAGCCATGAAAAGAGTGAAGTTGGGGAAAGCACCAGGAACAGATGGAGTGTGTGGGGAAATGTTGAGGTATGGTGGTGAGATAGTGATAGAATGGGTATGGAAAATGTGCAAACTAGCATGGGAGAAGGGGAGTGCACCTGATGACTGGAAGACTGGCATAATAGTCCCCCTATATAAGGGCAAAGGGGAAAGAGGAGTGTGTGGTAACCACCGAGGAATATGTCTTCTAAGCGTAGTAGGGAAGGTATACAGTAGGGTAGTGATTGAGAGAGTGAGAGTGAGAACAGAGAAATGGATAGGCGACGAGCAGGGAGGTTTTAGGAAGGGAAGAGGATGTGTAGATCAGATTTTTACCCTGAATTGTGTTGTGGAGAAGTATCTGGAGAAGGAACAAAAGGTGTATGTTGCCTTTATGGACTTGGAGAAGGCCTATGACAGAGTGGATAGAGAAGGTTTGTGGAAAGTACTTAGAATATACGGAGTAGAGGGCAAGTTGCTGAAAGCAGTGAAGAGCATGTATGAGGGTGCAAAGGCGGCAGTACGTGTGGAGAGTGAGCAGAGCGAGTTCTTTGACCTGAATGTTGGTTTGAAACAGGGGTGTGTGATGTCCCCGTGGTTGTTTACTGTATATATGGATGGAGTTATGAAAGAAATACTATCAAGAGCAGTGGATGTTGGTGTATCGCTGAAAAGGGAGGGAATTGAGTGGAAGCTACCTATACTGCTGTTTGCGGATGATACAGTTCTGATGAGTGATAATGAATGGGAGTTGCAGGGTCTGGTAAATGAGTTTGGAACAGTGTGCGAAAAACGGAATTTGAAGGTAAATACGGGGAAGAGCAAGGTTATGGTCTTCGAAAGGGGTGAAGTCACAGAGTGTGAGGTGAAGCTGAACGGTCAGGCTATGGAGATCGTCAACTCTTTTAAGTATCTGGGCAGTGTGTTGAGTAAAGATGGGACTATGGATGAAGAGGTGCGGGAGAGGGTACAACAGGGGAAGAGGGTTGTAGGAACGCTAAAAGCAGTAACAAGAAATAGGGTGGTCAGTATGGAAGTGAAGAAGTCCTTGCATGACAGTGTGGTAATCCCGACACTGACTTACGGAAGCGAAGCATGGACGTTGGTTGAGAGACTCAGACCAAGAGTGAGAGCAGTGGAAATGAATTACTTAAGGAGTGCGTGCGGAGTTACATGGAGGGATAGACAGACTAATGAGGAAGTAAGAAGGAGGTGTGGTGTGGAGGTAGATGTGCTGGAAAGTGTGAAAAGGAACAACTTGAGATGGTTCGGCCATATGGAACGTATGGAAAGCGAGAGAATGACTAAGAGGGTGTACGAGAGCGAGGTGGAGGGACAGAGGGGGAGAGGTAGACCGAATATGAGGTGGAAGGATGGAGTGAGGAAGTACATGAACGAAGGCGGTGCTGGTTGGGGGGAGGGGCGTCGACTGACTGGGGACAGAGGTGCATGGGGGCGGTTCGTTCGTGGCCACCCCTTCGGGGATCACGGCGTCAGGCAATAGATAGATAGATAGATGTCAATAATGTTCGGCTCCCTCGCCGCCGCGGCCGTGTTGTGGCGTCACTGTACGTTCATGAACAGACCATACCCGTTTATGTCGGAGTCCTTACACGATTGCATACGTTTTCAGTGGTCGGGGAAGGACGGGAGCTCAGGACGGGCATGTGTGAACCGAGCTTATGGGCCGAGCTTATGGACCGATGGGCCGGTTTTCTGGACCACTTTCTCCCTCATGTTTAGCCCCAAAAAAATTTAAGACTATAAAATTTAGATGCTACTGGATTTAAGGCAAGGACAGTAAACCTAATGATAAAATCGGACAGGTTGGGAGAGAAAAAAGGTACACATTTATCTTAAGAGGGAGTCTAAGGGGTGTTTTTTACAAGTTGATGTAGGTCTAGGGAGGAAACTATAAACATAATATATATGTGAAAACATCGACCAAAAAATTAACCATCCTCTCCTTAACCACTTCAGCACCATGACGTCTTTTTACCTTGGATTCTGGCTAAAAATATACGATGTTATGCAGTTTAAGAAGGACCTATGTTATTAGGAGGGTTTATTGACATCGTATATACTGTAAGTTCATTATAACTGTCTTCGTGGTGCAATGCATAAGTGTGTTGATTTTCGGTGTGAGCATCCTAGGTTCGAATCCCCGGATTGCCACATGTGTTTGTTAAGTTCATTAATCGAGTTTAGGAGTAAAGTTGGTTAGTGGAGAGAACATAATAATACCAATTTGAATCATATAGGTAGATTACAAACTAAAGAAAATCGTCTAATTGTAACCAGAATATTAATACAAATTACGTTATGGTGGTGATGGGGTTAAGCATAGCTAATCAACGTTTTCTGTAATTAATTATAGTAGCAAGGGAAACGGGAATTGAATGATTAAGGACTGACTTATTAAGATAAACGTGTATAACACTTCAATAAATAAGGTCACAAACACACTTTAATTAACCCTTTGAGTACCAGTGACGTGTTATATTTTATTCTAGCTATATTTAGACGATAGTATGCAGCTTGGGAAGGTTCGGTGGTAGTTAAAATGGTTGGTTGGGAGTGTTCGAAACATTATGGCTAGAGGTCCTTCCTAAGCTGACTAATATCGTCTAATAGTTGCCAGAATAGGATGAAAAGGACGTCCCTGGTACTGAACGGGTTAACAAAGTTCCCCAGAGTGATAGAGCCTATACCAAAGGTTCAATTGACCACTTGCGAGTGTCAGGCTATAGGGAAGTTAGAGCCGTAAACATCGATATTAAGTAGAAATACAATAATAATGTAGGTTTCTGATAGATAGAAAGTATGTTGAATTGGGTTATGTGTTTATATGTGCACTACAACCGTATTGGGTTATGTGTTTATATGTGTACTACAACCGTATTTCAGCTGGTAATTCTGCTAAATATCGATGTCTACAGCTCCAACTTAAAGCCTGAAACTCGCAAGTGGTCAATTAGAAATATATGTAGCCTACACACAAAATTAATTATATATGCCGAATTACTACACGAATTACTATAAGGATATAGTGGCATATTTCTAATCGAATTATTGACTATAAGACACCAATAAATGGGGTCAAAGGCACTAAATCCATAAGAGTTTTGGCCAATAATAACATTATGTCCATTATCCATATGACATAATAGTGAAAAACGGTCAATTCTCGATTGTTATGAGTATAATCAGTAAATACAGTTCATCATTATTGCCGGGTAAAATTATTATTAATAGTTCTTGGTTACTGTTGTGTTTTACTTTATAATATGTGATATATATTAATTAAAGCATTGCAACAAGCAAAATGCCTCCAACATAATTATATTAACAGTGAACAAAGAAGTTAAATTTTCGATGGTTTCTCAGTGTATTTGTAGTGGTGACTTCTTATCATAGTTTGACAAGACTTTATTTGTTGGAAGTTCTAATTGGAATTCCAGTATCTAGCGGGTTTATTTGTCGTAGTATATATACTTTGGTCCTACACCCACATTATAACAGAGAGAGAGAGAGAGAGAGAGAGATAACAACAAATACTAATGATGACCAGACAGTCCACTCCCTCATTATAGCACACACATACACACACACAGATACACACACACACACACACACAGATACACACACACACACACACACACTAAATTTAAAACACTACTAATAATGACTAGACAGAACAGTAAACCAGTCCACTCCCTCATTATAACACACACACACACACGTACACACACACAAAACACACACACACTAAATTTAAAACACTAC
>CM064484.1:32305713-32368213 GCA_032716605.1 Paralithodes platypus | reverse complement strand
TGAAAGCCAGGCCTCAACTATGCAAAGCGTCTCTTAAATATTGCAGTAATAGCTTTCTTTTAATATGTTAGAAAGCTACCAAGAGGTCATAAAACACTCTAGGTCTCTACCTGAACAGAATTTACTGTCGGGTGATCTAGGGCCGGGCAGCACCTAGATTCTTACCTGGTCGGGATTAGCCGTTGCAGGTAGAGCAGGTCGGATAACATTGCAGGAGGTCAGATAACACTCAGTAGGACCAGAGAGCACCCAGATCTCAGGAGGGAAAGTGAGATACCTTCCCTTACTTAATAGGAGGTACAGGGAAAAAGAACACGTATATAGGTTGTTTCGGTGGGGGCAATGTGTCGTTCTAGTCTCGGCGATTGGGGCAGGGGGGAGAGTGGTGGAAGGGCCCTCCTGAGTCGCCACCGGATGCCTTTCAGGGACCAATCCGAAGGGAGGCTGCCGGGTGACGTCACGGTGTCCTGATTGGTGGGGGCGACGGTCGTGTTGGCCGATTTGGGCTGGTGACGTCACGTCCGGTCTCTCTGCTAGGCGTCGCCTCTTAGGTGTGGGGGGTGGTTTGGGCGGATCGGTTGTCATGATGGGGGATCTGCTCTTTTACGAGGGGGAACTGTACTGTTTTGGGGCAGTTTTCTATGGGGGTTCACTAGTTTATTTTTGGGGGGATAACTGGCCTAGGTTGTGACAGAGCAGGCCGGGTTACTGGCCCCTGTTGTGGTATAACAGAAACAATGAAAGGTAAACAAACCAACAGACAGACAGAGAGACAAGACAGACGATAGATACACAGACAAACAACAGAAAGCTACACATAAAGAAAGATACATGGGAAAACAGACAGAGATATAGACAAACAAATGGACAGACAGATGAAAAAAAAAAAGATTTACAGACAGATAGACAAACAGAGACATATAGATAGACAGACATAGACAAAGAAACAGACAGACAGAGACAGAGATAGACAAAGAGACAGACACACAGATAGCCAAACACACACACAGCAAGACAGAGTCAGACAAAGAGACAGACATAGAGACACAGAGACACAGATAAAGAGACAGACAGACAGACAACCAGACAAAGAGACAGACAGATAGAGAAACAGACAGACTGACAGACATACATAGACACACAGATAAACAAACAGACAGACAGAGAGAAAGTTAGAAAAACAGATAAACAGAGAGACATAGCCAAAGAGACAGAGCCAAATGAACAAGAAAGAGAGACAGACAGACTAACAAATAAACAAACAGGCAAGGGAATATACAGGGTGATAGCCAGATATACAAACAGACAGACAGCTAGACAAACACACAGACAGCTAGACAAACACACATACAGCTAGACAAACAGACAGACAGCTAGACAAACACAGACAGCTAGACTAACACACAGACAGCTAGACAAACACACAGACAGCTAGACAAACAGACAGACAGCTAGACAAACACAGAGACAGCTAGACAAACAGACAGACAGCTAGACAAACACACACACAGCTAGACAAACAGACATACAGCTAGACAAACAGACAGACAGCTAGACAAACAGACAAACAGCTAGACAAACACACAGACAGCTAGACAAACAGACAGACAGCTAGGCAAACACACAGACAGCTAGACAAACAGACAGACAGCTAGACACACAGACAGACAGCTAGACAAACATACAGACAGGCAGCTATACAAACATACAGCTATACATACACACAGACAGACAGCTAGACAAGCAGACAGACAGCTAGACAAACACACAGACAGCTAGACACACAGACAGACAGCTAGACAAACACACAGACAGCTAGACAAACAGACATACAGCTAGACAAACACACAGGCAGCTAGACAAACAGACAGCTAGACAGACAGACAGACAGCTAGACACACAGACAGACAGCTAGACAAACAGACAGACAGCTATAGACAAACAGACAGACAGCTAGACAAACACACAGACAGCTAGACACACAGACAGACAGCTAGACAAACACACAGACAGCCAGCTAGACACACAGACAGCTAGACAAACACACAGGCAGCTAGACACACAGACAGACAGCTAGACAAACACACAGACAGCTAGACAAACACACCGACAGACAGCTAGACACACAGACAGACAGCTAGACACACAGACAGCTAGACAAACACACAGACAGGCAGCTAGACAAACACACAGACAGCTAGACAAACATACAGACAGCTAGACACACAGCTAGACAAACACACAGACAGCTAGACACACAGACAGACAGCTAGACAAACACACAGACAGCTAGACACACAGCTAGACACACAGACAGACAGCTAGACAAACACACAGACAGCTAGACACACAGACAGCTAGACAAACACACAGACAGCTAGACACACAGACAGACAGCTAGACAAACACACAGACAGCTAGACACACAGACAGACAGCTAGACAAACACACGGACAGCTAGACACACAGGCAGCTAGACAAACACACAGACAGCTAGACACAGACAGACAGCTAGACAAACACACAGACAGCTAGACACACAGACAGTTAGACACACAGACAGACAGCTAGACACACAGACAGACAGCTAGACAAACACACAGACAGCTAGACACACAGACAGATAGACAAACAAATAGACAGACGGACAGATAAACAAACATACATACTGACAAACAGACAGAAAGATTGATAGACAGACAGACAGACGAATAGATAGAAAGATACAGACACACAAAGACGGTCAACTATTTGTTTTTGCAAGTACATGATTAGATTGACATCCGAAATTCGAAAATGGATATTAATCGTGATCGTGTACTCAACCTTTAACTGTGTTGGTGGTGTAATGGTTTAGGTGTTTATGTTCTGGGTGTGGTGTCCCGAGTTCGAATCCCGGGAGGACCATATGCTTTCATGAGTTTCTTTAAGTACATTGGGGTTTGTAATTGATGATTAATGTTAAGAACGGGGTGTTACTTATTTGCATGTCACTCCCCTCCCCCTCGTCCTTCCCCATGCAACTTAAGTAAAATGCTAAGGGCAGAATAGATAAGCTTCCCCCCCCCCCCCATCCACACACACACACACACACACACACACACACAGCAACAGAGATCGGCCAACCTCCGCCATCTTGGTGACATTCGGTAATAGTGGTTTGGGATTATATATATATATATATATATATATATATATATATATATATAGAGAGAGAGAGAGAGAGAGTTTGGCCTTTAACCCCTTCAGTACCGGCGACGTCCTTTTTAGTATATTCTGGCATTTTTACTATCACAGATCCTTCTTGAACTGCACAAAATCGTCTAAATATAGCTAGAATAAAATGAAAAAGACGTCGCCGGTACAGAAGGGGTTAAATCTATTGCCAGACACCTTATTTTCCAAGGAAGTGGCCACGAATGAATTGATTCCATATTTCGAGGCAATATAAAATCCACATATGATCCAAAATATTCCATCACCCCGTTGATTGAATATTGGGTTACCAAAATGGCGCCCAGTGATAGAGTTGGCCGATCTTTGTTACTACAGGTACAGTATCTAGATCTACTCTCTCTCTCTCTCTCTTTGTTACTACGGGTTATAGATCTACTCTCTCTCTCCCACTGTGTTACCTAATCACCGTTGAGGGGGCCCTTTATTACGTAACTCTCTAACACTCGGTGGTGGTGGCATAGCCTAAGTGGAGGTGGTTGGGTTATTCTTCTCACACCCCTTGCCTCTCTTAAGGGGAGACGGGCCGTTTTTCTGGTCCCCATTTTTCCTCGTGTTTAACTCCATTAGTTTTCAGATTGTATGACGTTCGGCCCATTAGTTTAGCGATTTTAACACCTTTCGCCCAATTTCTTTGTCAATATTAAGACCTTTCGTGCTATTTAGGTGTCGATTTTTTTCATGGCGAACGATAGTAAGCTGTAATTTTGGAAGAACTGGCCTTCGGCCAGGACATTCTTATATCGAATAATGTAAAAATTAATCTAGAAGGAGGATCTAATGGATGTTTTTTTTAAGCTTGATGGAGGTATAGGGAGGAAACTAATATCATAATAAAAAGATACATAAATGATCAAATAAATACGCTCATCTCCCCTTAAGCCTAATAGTAAAATAGATCCGCGTCAGGGTAAATGGGGTGCCTGGGGGTCCCTCGTCCCTTCTACCCAAGACAAAACAAAAATAATAATAACTTTTTTTTCCCTCTCTCTCTCTCTCTCTCTCTCTCTCTCTCTCTCTTGTATGCTTATCTCCAGAAACGGCACTGTTTATATTGATGTTATGATAACTACCTAATTATCTGTTATCACAAATAATCCTTTTATCGAGATGTATTATTGTCTGTCCACATCCACTCTATGGGGCGGTAGATAAAGGTTATTAGATCCAGTTAGTATCTCCACACACATGGTGGAATGTAACCGCTGTGTACACAATGATGTAAGTGTTTGTGTACAGTGGAACATATAATGGACACACACGCACACACATTAACACTCACACATTAACACACATCCTCACACACGCACACACACACACACACATTAACACACATCCTCACACACACACACACACACGCAGACACACATTAACACACACACACACATACATTAACACTCACACATACATTAACACTCACACATTAACACATCCTCACACACACACACACACACATTAACACACATCCTCACACACACACACACACATCCTCACACACACACACACACATCCTCACACACACACACACACACATTAACACACATCCTCACACACACACACACATTAACACACATCCTCACACTCACACACACACACATTAACACACACACACACACACATTAACACACACACACACACATCCTCACACACACACACACACACACACACACACATTAACACACACACACACACACACACACAATATTATAACTTTACCATCTTTATCACCATCATCTATCTTTACACCTATCTTCACATTTTCTATATTATTATTTGTCCACCTCTATATCTTCTATATATGTTCTTGTCGTTTGTATTGTTTTGTATTTGTTAGTGGATGTTGTTGTTGTTGTTGTTGTTTGTATTGTTTTGAACTTGCTATTGGATGTTGTTGTTGTTGTTTGTATGGTTTTGATCTTGTTATTGGATGTTGTTGATATTTTCGTTGCTTTGTATTTGTTAGTGGATGTTGTTGTTGTTGTTTGTATTGTTTTGAACTTGTTATTGGATGTTGTTATTATTGGTGTTTTGTATTTGTTAGTGGATGTTGTATTTGTTGTTTTATTAGGTTGTACTTGTTGTTGTTGTTGTTGGTGGTGCCAGTGTTGTATATCGTTTCTTACATTTATGGCATTACTCTGCAACTCTTTTTTTCCCCCCATCACCACTTTCACCATCCCCAGAATCATCACCATCTCAGCAGAGCCACACACGCAGCTTAGTCACCATTTCACCATCATTACTTCGATTCTTACTTGCTCACACTTTCACTATCTTCGTCACTAGCACCACCATCTCCAGCACTATACCATCACCACCCCACACAGCAACATCACCATCCCACTATTATCACATACACCATCATCATCACCTAAAAGCAGTGCAAGACTGCATACCATCCAAAATACGGCGTCCAGGCCATCATAATAAGCCCAAATGGTGGAATAAAGATATTTCAAACTGCCTGCTTGCTAAAAAATTTGCTAATGATAGATTAAAATCCTCACAAAATGACGAAGAACGGGTGAAATTTGTAGAGCTACGACGCAAAGCCAAAAAGTTAATTAAGCAAAGTAAAAAGACCTTAGAGTTACATATTGCGAATCAAAGTAAAACAAACCCGAAAGAATTCTATAGTTATATCAGAAAGAAAAAAGTAGTTACTTCAACTGTTGGACCGTTAGTCGATGAAAAAGGAGAATACACCAAAGACGAAGTACAAATGAGTAATGCCCTCAATACCTTCTTTGCATCAGTTTTTACAACAGAAGACCTCGGTGATATCCCTACACCATCGCCGATTCAGATTGATAATTCAGATGTTCTAAGCAATATCACCGTTACAGAGAGAGAAGTATTGAATTGTTTAGATAAACTCAAGGTAAATAAAACGCCAGGACCTGATACAATCTCGCCTAGAGTTCTAAAGGAAGCTAAGAATGAGCTCTCCAAACCACTGACATTACTATTCAATAAATCCTTGCAGTCTGGAACTATGCCTGATCAGTGGAAGCTAGCCAAAGTAACACCGATATTCAAAAAAGGCAGTAAATCCCTACCCAGTAACTATCGTCCAATTAGCTTAACCTCAGTTGTATGTAAAATGCTAGAAACGGTCATACGAGACAGACTCGTAAATCACTTAGAGGAAAATAACATACTTAAAGATACTCAACACGGCTTTCGTAAAAAACGTTCCTGTTTAACAAACCTCTTAGACTTCTTCCACGAGATCCTCGATTAGAGTAAAGCTGTAGATATTATATACCTTGATTTTCAAAAGGCCTTTGACAAAGTTCCCCCACAAACGTTTACTGCTAAAACTAAAAGCGCATGGAATACAAGACGGTGTGTTGAAATGGATAGAAAATTGGCTCAGCAACAGAAAGCAAAGGGTAGTCATAAACGGTAAGTCATCTAAATGGACCAATGTAAGTAGCGGGGTACCCCAGGGATCGGTACTAGGACCAATTATCTTTCAAATTTATATCAACGACATAGATGAGGGTCTCACCTGCACAATCTCAAAATTTGCTGACGATACAAAAATTGCAAATAGCGTACTCTCAAAAGAACAAGTTGACGATATGCAACACAATCTAGATAAATTGTCATGTTGGGCCCAAATTTGGCAAATGAGTTTCAATGCGGATAAATGTAAAGTACTACATGTCGGATACCTAAATGAGAAAGCAAACTATTCGATGAATGGCACTCAGCTTAAGAATGTAAACAGAGAAACCGATCTGGGAGTAACAATATCGATTAACCTAAAACCGAGTCAACAATGTTCAGAAGTTGTTAAGAAGGCAAACAAAATAATTGGCTTTATAGGCAGGTCATTTGAGCATAAATCCAAAGAAGTTATCCTAACCCTTTACAATTCCTTAGTCCGCCCTCTTCTGGAATACTGCGTTCAATCCTGGTGCCCTTATTACCAAAAAGATATAACAAGCTAGAACGAGTTCAACGTAGAGTTACCAAAATGATACCTAGCCTAAAGAACAAACCATACGAAGAGCGTCTTAGAGAATTAAGTCTATTTCCTTTAACCCAGCGCAGATTAAGAGGTGACTTAATTCAAGTGTTCAAAATCATCAAAGGCATCGACAATATGAACTGTAGTAAGTACTTCACTATCGACCAATCTAATTACACGCGGGGAAACGGTTGCAAAATTATTGGTAAATCTTTTAACTCGCACGAATCTAAGAATTTCTTCTTCAATCGAGTTGTCAACTTGTGGAATGGGCTTCCCCGAAACGTTATAGACTGCATCACCGTTGATTCATTTAAACTCCGCCTAGACAAATATCTCTCATCAAACCCACGACTGACTGCGTTTGTAAATGAATAACTTTATTTTATCCCCTCCTCAGTTACTAACCCATCTGTCCTCTACTAACTTCCTAATCCTGCCACGGACATTAGTTCCAGGGCAGTAATTCCCTTTCCAATGTTCCCTTACCCACTCTAAACCACTGTTTGGACACTTGATCCTCAGTGTTTTTGAGGACAAGCAACCTAGAAGGGTCACTAGATCTGTTGTTGCTTGATTTCCTTTGTACTCCTTTGTACTCCTTTGTACTATCACCATCACCATACACAGCATCATCATCACTATCACTGTCATCACCACTATCACCATCACTATCACCATCACCACTACCACTATTACTATCACCATCACCACTACCACCACTACCACTCTCACCATCATCACTACCACTACCACCACTATCACCAGTACGACCATCACCACTATCACTATCACCAGTACGACCATCACCACCCCTAACAACACAGATCAACCACAATAAAACAACAGCACCAAAATATATAAACATAAAAACAACACCAATAGTACTAATAACAACATCCAAAAATAAGTACAAAACAACAACAAATACTCACTACAACAATAGTTCACAACAATAACATCCATAAATAAATAAAAAAACAACAAAAAGAACTAACAACAAGTATAAAACAAGAACACACTAACAACAAGAACATCCAAAAAATAAGTACCAAAAAAAAAAAAAAATCACAAGTATATAGCAACAACAGCAACACACTAACAACAACAACTACATCCAGAAATAAGTACAACACAACAACAATAACTCACAACAAGTATAAAGCAACAACAGCAACACACTAACAACAACAATATCATCCAGAAATAAGTACAAAACAACAACAACAACATCATCCAGAAATAAGTACAAAACAACAACAACAACATCATCCAGAAATAAGTACAAAACAACAACAATAACTCACAACAACAAGTATAAAACAACAACAGCAACACACTAACAACAACAACAACATCCAGAAATAAGTACAAAACAAAAACAATAACTCACAACAAGTATAAAACAAGAACACACTAACAACAACATTAAATAATAAATACAATGCAACAACAACAGCAACAAACTAACAACAACAACAACAACAACTCACAACAACAACAATAAAACAACAACAACAACAACAACAGCTCCTTAATAACATCCTGCCAGATCTTTTCGCCCTTATACTCCCAATAGACTCCAGCTGCATGTGTATTTGTGTTTCTATTTGTATGTGTATTTGTATCACCACGAGCATCAGTAACCACAACATCAACAAAAACACTAACAACAATAATATAAACAATAACAACAACACTATAATAACAAAAAAACATCCATTAAGGGGGCCCCACTTCGCCTTTTTTCTCTTTCTCTCATTTTCTCTCTTTCCCTGGCTTGTATCCATTCGGCCCCATTCAGCCAACCGTTTTAAGACGTTTATCCCCATCCAGGTGTCGATTTCTTCCTGGCGAGCGATAGCGAACCAGCATTGTATGGAAAAATCCGGCTTCGCCGGAGACATTTTTCAATCGAAAAATTTACAAATTTAGCTTGCTGTTAAAGCAAACCCATACATATGCTGGCTCGCGGTAAAACATTGACACCTGGATGGGGGTAAACGTCTTAAAACAGTAGGCTGAATGGGGCCGAATGGATACAAGCCAGAGCAAGAGAGAAAAGGAGAGAAAGATAAAACAAAAACAGGTGAACCCCCCACCCCCCTTAACAAGTACAAAATAATACAATCGCTAACAAGAGCAGAGGGAACATAAACAAAAAATCAATAACAAGTACAAAACAATACAAACACTAACAAGAACAACAACAACATCCAATAACGAGAACAAAAACACCAACAACATCATCACCACCACCAGCAATAATAACAATAGTAACATCCAACAAAAAGTACAAACAATGCAAACATTAACAACAACAACATACAATACAAATACAAAACAATTATAACATTAACAACAACATCCAACAACAATAACAATAGCAATAAAACAACAACCACAACAAATATCAAGTACAAACCAAAAACAACAACAACAACAACAACAACAACATCCAACAACAACAATAAGAATAAAACAACAACATGTTGAGCGGTACTTGAAAATTAGACAGAATGGATTAAAAACACCATCTGAGGAAGAGCACTTTATTGACAACGTTTCGCAGGCATCAATGACCTGATGAAGGTATCTGCGAAACGTTGTCAATAAAGTGCTCTTCCTCAGATGGTGTTTTTTATCCAAAACAACAACAACCACAACAACAACAAGTATCAAGTACAAACCACCACCAACAACAACAAATATCAAGTACAAACCAACAACAACAACCACAACAACACCAAATATCAAGTACAAACCAATAACAACAACAACAAGAACAACCACAACAACCAATATCAAGTACAAACCAACAACAACAACCACAACACCAAATATCAAGTACAAACCAATAACAACAACAACAACAACAAGAACAACCACAACAACAACCAATATCAAGTACAAACCATCAAGTACAAACCAATAACAACAACAACAACAACAACAACTACCACAACAACAACAAATATCAAGTACAAGCTGGACAGGAGAGCACGATTACGTCCCGGGACTCAACATAAACAACACACCCCTAACACACACACACACACACACACAAAATCCTAGGAGTAACATACGACACCCAAATGACATTCAAACAGCACACCACAAACACGAAAAAGAAACTGACACCCAGACTTAACGCCCTCAGATCACTTGCCCACACGAAATTTGGACACAACAAAGAAACCACCACCACAGTCTACAAACAATACATAAGATCAGTTATGGAATACGCAAGCCCGGCCTGGGCTTCTAACCTAGCTGAAACACATCATAAGACATTACAGACTATTCAAAATAAAGCCCTTAAAATCATCACAGGATGCACAGCTACTACACCCATAGATCACCTACATCAAGAAACCAAAGTCCTAAGAGTCAAAGATCATCTAGACATGAGAGGCACTCAATTCCTGGCAGCAGCCTCCACGATTCAACACCACCCACTACACTACATGGCAACACACCCACAGACACCAAGAAATATCAAAACAACACCCAGCACACGCTATCACACACAAATACTGTCTTCTCTCCCTCCATGCCCACCCCAAACCAACTTCCGGAAGCACATCCATACTCATATCACTCGCCGTTCCATCCACTCACTCATAGACAACACGCAGCTGCAAGCACGACCTCCCGAAATCCATCCTTCTGAATCCTCCCTTCCTCGCGAGGACAGAGTCCACCTGGCCAGGCTGAGATGCGGACACCATCCAGCTCTTCTGAGCTATCAGAAGAGACTGGATGACTCCGTCGTTGACACCTGCACGGGTTGTAACACAGCACCCCATACCATTAAACACATCATAGAAGACTGCATTTCACACAACCACTTACGCCAACAACACAATTTACACTATTTGAGAGCTCTGTGGGAAAGCCCGACCGTGCCCATGGCCTTCCTTAAGGACTCGGGGCTGTTCGGCCAGGCAGCTTAGGGAACAACAACAACAAAAAATATCAAGTACAACCCAACAACAACAACAACACCAAATATCAAGTACAAACCAATAACAACAACAACAACAACCACAATAACAACAAATATTAAGTACAAACCAACAACAACATCAACAACAAATATCAAGTACAAACCAATAACAACAACAATAACAACCACAACAACAAATATCAATTACAAACCACCACCAACAACAACAAATATTAAGTACAAACCAACAACAACAACAACAACAACAACAACAACAACAACAACAGCAACAACAACCACAATAACAAACATTCCTCCATAACGATATCCTGTTAAATCATTCACCCCTATTCTTCCATCACACATCCGCTGCAATTTTATTTATATCACCAACAACAACAACACCCACACCAGCATCAACAAGAACAACAAGACCCACAAACAGAACAACAGCAACAATAACTACAGTAACATCATCATCAACAACAACTTCAAGAACAATAACAAGATCAACAACAATAACAAGATAAAACAACAACAACAACAACAACAACAACCTTAATAAATCCACCCCACAGCATTTCATCACCTCTATTCTTACAACAAGCTTTCTCTGAACGTTAATTTATGCTATACACCACCACCATCACTAACCACAACAGCATCCATAACAACAACAACAACAACCATAACAACAACAACAACAATAACAACAACCATAACAACGACAACAATAACAACAACAATAACAATAACAACCATATTAATAACAACAACAACAACAACATCGAGACCAAACCCATCCACAGGAACTACCATAATAATAACCACATCAATATATTAATAGCAACAACAACAACAACGACACAACCACCATCACCAGTGTCTACCACAATAACCACAAGAAAAACAGCCTATCAAAATCCTGCGATTTCTGTTTATCCCTATTCGAACAATCTCAGAACTAATATATGTACTGCATCACCACCACAACCACCATCATCATTATCATCATCATCATCAACAACAATGACAAACAACATGAACAACAAGAAGAAAATAAATACCGGTAACTAATATGAAGGACAAATGAGGCTGTAACCTTGGATCTAGGCATTGGTTCACTATCTGGCCCACCCTGGAGACCTTATGGTTACAGAGAGCGGCCAACTGTTTCCTTGGACGCCATTTTGGCAGAGCTGGGCACCACAAACAAAAAGTCAAGTCAGCAAACACAAATCAGCAAACCTAGAACATAACTTCAGCAAACACAAATGTGCAAACCTTGTGAAATTTCTAGTCCTCAAATGCAAATATGCAAACACAAACCATTTTTTATTAATTTTAAATTTAAACTACAAAATCAAGGGTTAATCAATAAATTCAATCTCTAATGTCAATAAATATATATATTTACTTTAATATAATGTTGCCCAACTTCCATGGACCTCAAGGATATACATGTATACAGGCTTTTAAAGCTTGGAAATGGCTGTAAATTGCCAAAACATTCCAGAACGTCACCCGCAGTGAAAGGGTTAATATATATAGCATAGGCCACTTAGTTTGTCCACATGGGCAGTAAAACGTTGGGGTAACTTGTTTATGGGGAGAGTGCTTCAGTAATAATCAGTATTCGCAATTCCGCACCATTCAGGAGGAGGTACGCCGGATCACAGAGGTGCAAGGAGGCGATTTATTCGTTGTCCCCCCTTTGAGAATGGCAATAGGCTATATATGCCTAGATAGGTCTACTTTAGATAGATTAAGTAAATTAATAGAAAGTAGCCTAGCCTAGGCCTATTAATTTTAATGCTCAGAATAAAGGCCTAGCTTCAGATCAAAATTTAATAACATTTTATTGTAGGCTAAATTTAGTCTAGGCCTATATGATACTTTCAAAATTAACACTTTCTACTTGACACTAATAAAATTAGTGTGATTATAGGCCTATACAATACATAGAAGTTAGAACATGCAATATTTAGCCTAAGCCTACATGCTTTGAGGCATTTTGATCAAAATTTGATGGAATTAGTGACTGATTATAGCCTAGACCTAGGCTATATATTAAAGTTAGAACATGCAATATTTAGCCTACATGCTTTGAGGCATTTTGATGGAATTAGTGATTATAGCCTAGACCTAGGCTATATATATAGAAGTTAGAACATGCAATATTTAGCCTACATGCTTTAAGGCATTTTGATGGAATTAGTGATTGACTGATTATAGCCTAGACCTAGGCTAGCCTATATATATAAAAGTTAGAAAATGCAATATTATTTAGCCTACATGCTTTGAGGCATTTTGATAGGATTAGGGTAGCCTAGGCCTAGCCTAATAAAATTACTTATATTAGTAATTAGCCTATAGGCCTAGGCTATATTTTGAAGTTAGAACATGCAATATTTAGCCTACATGCTTTGAGGCATTTTGATGGGATTAGTGATTATAGCCCTAGACCTAGGCTATATAGCCTAGCCTATATAGAAGTTAGACTTAGCCTAGGCCTACATACTTTGAGGCATTTTGATGGGATTAGGGTAGCCTAATAACATTAGTTTAGGTTAAAAATTAACAGGCTATCAATCAAATTAACAATACCCTAACTTTATAATCTTAAATTAGGCTAGATTATAAAGTTATAAAGCCCTTCTCCAGAGACATCTTCTTGGTAATTACAGGCCCATAGAAGGTTTCTAGGTGGGGCCAGGGGTGGCTTAGGTCCTCGATTTCTGCATGCTTTGCAGCATCACTGTCGGATGATGGTGGTGAACTGCTCCCCATGCTGTTGGCAGCTGCGGTAGGCATGATAGTAGACTCCATGTTCACTTCAATAGGCCGAAAATATAAACAAAGTTGAAGTGCTAGCAGGTTGGAACTCTTAGACTGCTGTGTGTTGTAGGTGTTAGCTCGACGCTTGCTACTAAGTAAGTCAACAAACGTGAAGAGCCGATGTATAGGCCTAGATTCCAGAACACAGGCTTGGTCACAGGACTTTTTTTGGCTGGAGCTGCAGGAGCGGCCGGGGGCTGGCTGGCGGCTGGAATTTTTATTTTGCGGACTCGAGGTTTGCAACATGGAGGTACTTTCCAGAGCTTCAAACCCGCAAATAGGCAGCCATTTTGGCGCCAACACTAATTCTACAACAAAATGACACTTCCGCCATGGCGGAATTGGCTATTTGCGGAAGTGTTGGCTAAAGTGCCCAGCTCTGCATTTTGGTGCCTCAATATTCAAACAACGAGGTTTTATTATATGCTTAACACTTACGTTGCGGGCATATTTCCACTATATTAGGGCTCATTCAGGCACTCCTGAATAATTGAGCAAGTGTCTGCATGAAATTAAATGTATTCAGTCAAAAACTAGGAGAAAATAGCTTCAAAATGAAACCAGAATGAGGTTCATAGTGCGCGGGTTTAATCAGCAGTGCCACCATAGACATTTGCTAATTTGAGCGAATATCGCTAATGTCGTGCTACATTTGTCTAGCGGATTACACCTCATACCTGAGGCTAAGGCGGCCGTGAGACTGTGGAGGTATGATACCTCCTCAGTGTCATGGCTGCCTGGCTGGGGAGTGGACAGGGGCCTGCCATGCTCATGCTCACTCGGTCTTCGGACTAGTTTAAATTGCTATAAATTGTCATGTGCGTTCCGGAACGTCTTTTGCAGCCAATAATCATGTAGAATTACATCCTAAGACCAAACTATATATCCTATACCGTTTTTTCCGAATTTATATTTTCGGTATTGTTATAAATTATTTGAGCATAAAGAGAGTCTAACTATCACCGGTGGCACCAAGATGGCGGATGTTGGCTGATCTCTGTTACTATAAGATCCCTGGGCCACCCTAGAGACCCAGACCAGAGATTGACCAACCTCCGACATTTTACGAGCCACTGGTGTCATTTGCCTATCTTTACAATAATATATACTCATACTCTTAACCCCTACTGTACCTGCGACGTCCTTTTCATTTTATTTTGGCTACTATTAGATGATTTTGTTCAGCTTAGGAAGGACGTCTATCAATTAAAATGCTGAAGACTATCTAAATTAATTATTTTAGCTACCATATATTCAGCCGAAGACTAGACGAAAATAGCTTCAATATTACGCCAGAACGAGCTTCGTAGCTCACAGGGTTCACCCACAGCGCTACCATAGACATTGGCTAAAATGAGCAATTCTCGCTAATTTCTCGCTACATTTGCCTTTGGCAGCACTGTATATCTCGCGAGACTCTGACTCAGAGCTCTCAGTGCCACAGCTGCCTGGCTGGGAGAAGGGCATGTGGCTTGTCCCGCTCCCGCTCCCTTGCACTCGATTTTACAGGCTTTAAGAGGCATTAAAAGCCTGTAGATTGCTGTATATTGCCATGACGTTCGGGAACGTCAAAGGGTTAAGCTTTGTAAAATTGTATAAATGTAGCTGATATCAAATAAAACATGAGTCATCGTAGGTACAGAAGAGGATAACAAAGATTTGACAATACTGATAGAGGAGATAGAATTTGGTCATTGGATCTTAACCCCTACTGTACCGGCGACGTCTTCTTCATACTATTATAGCTATATTATGACGATTTGGTGCACTTTAAGAAGGGTCTGTGGTAGTAAAAGTGGTTAAGGGAGATAGTTCGAAGCCTTTTAATTTCTGGAGGCCCTTATTAAACTGAATAAAATCGTCTAAAAGTAGCCAGAGTAAAGGTAAATGCCCGGCTTCGGTACTTAAAGGGCTGATAGTCTCAAAAGGTTGCCAGGGAAAAAAAGTTACGGGCAAAAAGCAGTCATGTTCATGTCTTAATGGGAGAATGCAGTGTTTATTTGTTTATTTAATTATTTATTTATTATTATTTTAAGTTTCCTCCCTGGACCTCCATCAAGCTTAGAGAAAATACCTCCAAGATCTGTCTTTGAGAAAAATATGTAATTTTTTTAGTAAAAGGCCTTCCCTGGCTGACCCTTCCCAAATGGTAGATATATTAGCTTGATTACTCTAGTCGTTTGTGAGTTATAGAGGTTAATGTTCAAGAGGTTTGGCCTACTTATTTAGAACAGGGTATATAGGCTTCAACATTTGGTATTAACTCTTAGGGAGCCCACTTCACGTGTTTTCTCTTTCTCTCCCTCTCTCTTTGGCTTTTATCCATTCGGCCGCATTCAGCCAACTGTTTTAAGACGTTTACCCCCATCCAGGTGTCAATATTTTCCTGGCGAGCGGTAGCGAGCCAGCATATACTGTATACATTTTTGTTTTGACAGCAAGCTAAATTTTTACATTTTTCGATAGAAAAATTTCTCCGGCAAAGCCGGATTTATTCATACAATGCTGGCTCGCTTTCACTCGCCAGGAAGAAATCGACACCTGGATGAGGATAAACGTCTTAAAACTGTTGGCTGAATGGGGCCGAATGGATACAAGCCAGGGAAAGAGAAAAGGAGAGAAAGATAAAAAATACCGGTGACCCCCCTTAAAACCCTTTGAGGATCATGCCACGTTTTGACAGCTCGTTCTGGCCATCATTAGACGATTGTATACAGCTTAGGAAGTATCTGTGGGAATCAAGAGGGTAAAGCCTATCCCAATTAACCCTCTGACTTTCTCTACCCCTCCTAATCTGAAGAAATCGTATAATGGTAGCCGGAAAAGAAAAACAAATGTGTAATAGTATCTTAAGGGGGGTCACCTGTTTTTTTTTTATCTTTTTAGCCTTTTCTCTCTTTCCCTGGCTTGTATCCATTCGGCCCCATTCATCCAACTATATTAAAGGCCGCGTCATACAGAGGGCCGACCGATGTGCTACAAGGTCCCGAATAGGATGACTTGCACATTTTTACCGAATTAAGCCGAGACCCTCCCGAATGGTGAAGTTTACGAACATGGCCCGAACGAGTTAAGAATAATATACGATAGTCAAGAACGACCTACGACAAACTCCCGAACAACTACCGAACAAGAACCGAACATAAACTTGTTATGCAAAGAATGATTTTCGACCATACCCGAATAATCAGACACAGATCCGAATGACATTGGAATGCTTTAGGATAATTAACCGAACTTAACCGATGAGATGTCGACAAACAACCGATAGAGAAGAACATTATGAGAGCAACATCAGACTGTTTTACGACTGTAGCAAGAACATTTTTACCTGCCCTATATAAAGAGATGGGTTGGCTCACACCCCACCAGTCTCAACTCTTCTGTTACGTATCTTGATCCTCAAGTGGTTAACTTGATGAATCTAGATAGCACAGAGATATATATTAAGGTATCAGTCAGCTGAAGGCAAAACGAAAGTAAAATCTAATAACATTATTTCCTGTTGTTGCTTCCTTTCCTTTTGGATCTTAGGACTTGGTATCCTTTATTGACTGATACTCTTTAATTATGAAAAAATACTGAAACTAATTAAAGTCATGTAGTATTTATAAAGAATTATTATTTAACCAAAGCTTAGTAGGCTATGGTTATGAACCGAATAAGTTATAATTATCTAAAGAAGGACTATTAATTATATATCAAGTCTTGAAAGATAAATATTACGGTAAGAATATTTCTGTCTCTTACCCTTTTTGAAATGAATAGATAGTTTTCTTATATCATGTCCTTTTATTTATATTTAATGTAGTTATTATTCTTGGTTCTTGTCTTACGTTAATAGTATTATATTATTATTATCATCAGGATTAATATCAAAGTCACATAAAAAGTTAGATATATATTTAATAATTAGATAAATGTATTTCTTAACCACGTAACATTGAAGTTTGATTATGAGTAAATTAAGTTACAGGATCGCTTCATAGATGCGATGCAGGTCTCACTCAAATAATATGAAAAGCAAAAATAATATTTTGAAGCTAAAAGAATTTTCTTCAGCTTAGGAAATCACTAGAAGTAACATTAAAACAGCCATGTTAGTCTAAGGCGATATTACTAATATGAGACAATAGTATCACCGTTCTTGCTCTTACCAGCAATGTAAGCTTAATTAAAAGAAAATGAAAGAACTCGCAAGTATTAATATAAAACAATAGTATTACTTTTATCATAACCCAATTACTTAAAGAGTTGCTTTAGTCCACAAGTCAGTCAACTAAAATAGTTAAGTACATAATAGTAGCGTTAACGTTAATTCCCAATCACATATCTCACTAACCAACATACTGTAAGTGTTTACACCGAACACACTTAACACACACTTATATAATCATCAAGATTATAGTTGAGTTGAGATAAACAAGATACATCGAACAGATATCCAAAATTATTCGTATATTTGTCTGAATTTGATCGTAACTTGTTCTGAAATATCGTAACTGGGTGATTTTAATGTCCATAATGTTGAATGGCTCACTCATTCAGCCAGGACTGATGATGCTGGTCTTGAATGTGAGCTATTTGCAGACTCATTTAATCTCATTCAACTAGTCAACCAACCCACCCGTGTACCAGATAATCCTAATCATAATTCCCACCTACTGGACTTATTTTTAACAACCAATTCAGAAAATTATGATGTTACAGTGAGGTCCCTGCTTGGATCTTCTGATCACTGTCTGATACAGGCCACCTGTCTATCACCTACCACACCTTCCCACTCTGAACCTGTTTTGGTGACTAAATGGCATTACGATAGGGCAGACTGGGAGGGTCTTCAAGGTTTCTTTATTGATATTCCCTGGACCTCTTTCTTTTCTAATGATGCACACTCCACCTTGAGCCACATACAAGATTTTGTAAAAATTGGAATGGAAACTTTTATTCCTCATCAAAAGTACAGTAAAAGATCTAATTCACCTAAATGGTTTGACCATAATTGTGCTAGAGTAACTGAACAAAAAGCAATAGCCTACAATGCATTCACGAGATCAAAAACACATGAAGCCTTTAATTACTTTAGAAACATCAGAAATCATGCCAAAACTGTATTAAACCTAACTAAATCAAACTTTCTCCATAAGCAGGCAAATAAACTTCTAAATAATCCAAATGATAACAAAATATTTTGGTCTACTCTTAACTCATTCAAATCCAACTTCACTACTGCTTCATCCATTCCACCATTAAAATCTCCGACTGGCAATCTTGTAAGTGACCCACGAGGTAAAGCTAACCTTCTTGCGGATATTTTCTCCACCAACTCAACCTTAGATGAAATAAATCAAGATGTCCCTGTACTTAATTTTAATTCGCCTGAAATTCCCTCACTTAAGATCCACACCAGACATGTCAAAACTATTTTGCAGAATCTCTCAGTAGATAAGGCTCCTGGTCCAGATGAAATTCCTCCAATAGTACTTAAGAATTGCTCCTTGGTGCTCGCTCCTGTATTGGCAAAAAATTTCCGTCTGTGTACTCATACCTCATGCTTCCCAGTACCCTGGAAAGAAGCAAACATCCATCCAGTTCCTAAAAAAGGTGCCTCTTCAGATCCATCAAACTACAGACCAATAGCTATAACTTCCACTCTTGGCAAAGTTTTTGAAATTATATTAAATAATCACATAATTAAGCATCTGGAGAATGATAAATTAATCAGTGATAGGCAATATGGTTTTAGACGATGTCGATCAACTGCAGACATTCTTTGCCTTCTTACGCATCAAATCAACCAAGCTACAGACCAACATGGTGAAACACATACAATAGCACTGGATATATCAAAGGCATTTGATAGAGTCTGGCATCAATCCTTATTGTCGAAGATATCACACTACGGCCTTGCATCATTAGTTCCACTAATTTCTTCTTATCTTCATAACAGAAAAATATGTGTAATGGTAGATGGCCTTTATTCTCAATTTCACTCAATAAATGCTGGTGTTCCCCAGGGATCAGTTTTGGCCCCAACTCTGTTCCTCATTCATATCAATGATCTCATATCTACCACTCATAATCCAATACATTCCTACGCAGATGACTCAACACTCCACAGTTCCTTCACATTTACCAATTCTTTCACCCAACCCGATCTTATAAATTCAAAAATAAACACTGCAATTTCTCTGAACCAGGACCTTTCTAGAATTAATGAATGGGGACAAGAGAATCTAGTTTCCTTTAATGCACAGAAAACCAAGTACATTCAATTTTCTAACCGACAGAATCTCACTGACTCCCATATATTTTTTAATGATGTAAATATTCCCACTTCCCCTAGTATTGACATTCTCGGTGTAACATTAACTACTAACTTGAGCTGGACACATTATGTTAGAAGCATTGCTAAGAATGCCTCTAAAAAACTGGGACTCCTGTACAGAGTTCGAGAATTCTTCACTGACGAGCAGTTGGCCGTAATATATAAAAGTCATGTGCGCTCTCAGATGGATTACTGTTCACCTCTGTGGGGTGGAAGTGGAGTGGTTGCATTGAGGCAGTTGGACAAAATTCAAAATAAAGCTATTAGATTAATCAATAACCCTGCAATCACACAGGACCTTCCTACATTAGCCATACGAAGAAACGTTGCATCCCTTGCATTATTCTACAGATATTTTCACAGCAATTGTTCCGAGGAACTTGCTTCAATTGTGCCGCCTCTCCACATCTTTCCCCGTAGAACTAGGGCAGCTGAGAGCGCCCATGAATTTACACTTTCTCCTCCACAATGCAGAACTTCTGCTTATCAGAATTCATTTATCCCCAGAGCTACTACTCTTTGGAATTCACTTCCCTCGAATTGCTTTCCACAAACTTACAATCTACAAATGTTTAAATCCAGTTGTTACAAACATTTTATGAATGGAGGATGCCTTTAGGCACATGGACCTTTTTGTTTTATCTGTGTTTTTCCTTCCTCCGTTCATTGTCTCTTAAAAAAAAAAAAAAAAAAAAAACTCGTGCGGGTTTTATTCTCGAATACGAGGGATTCATCGTGAATTTATCGAAGTTTTGTCGGGAATTGTGCGGGATTTGTGCGGGATTTGTTCGGGATTTGTTCGGGTAGTTCCAAACAACATCGGCAATGGAAAAAAGTACCGAACAAGTCCCGAATCAGAAGAACGAACAAAGAATTAATCCGAACAAATACCGAACGAGTTACGAATAACTCCCGACCAACATCCGACCATTTTGTAACGTTTTTTTTACCCGAATGTTCGTGGAAATTTAGTGTAGCCACTAATTTTTTCCCGACTCTCCGGAATGTCGGCAACATACATGAACAACATCAGACCAACATCAGACCAACCCACAAATAGTCAGGAACGTATGCCGAATTGTGCAGAATATACCCGACCCGCCTGAAATTTGAATATTTTTGCAAGTCATCCTATTCGGGACTTTGTCCTAGTACGTTCGGCCTCTGTATGACGGGGCCTTAAGACGTTTATCCCTATCCAGGTGTCGATCTCTTCCTGGTGAGCGATAGCGAGCCAGCATTGTATGGAGATATCCGGCTTCGCCGGAGACATTTTTCTATCGAAAAATGTACAAATTTAGCTTGCTGTCAAAACAAAAAAATATATATGCTGGCTCGCTACCGCTCGCCAAGACAATATTGACACCTGGATGGGGGTAAACGTCTTAAAACAGTAAGCTGAATGGGGCCGAATGGATAAAAGCCAAAGAGAGATTGAGAACAAGAAAAAGAGCGAGGTGGGCTCCCTTAAAAGGGCTAATCAGATAACTCCAATATTTGTTTCGTTACTATACCCTGTTCCAAATAAGTAGGCCAAAACTCCTGAACATTAACCTCTATACCTCACAACAAACGACTAGAGTAATAGAGCAGATATCTCTACCATTTGGGAAGGGCCAGCCAGGGAATGTTGTCTACCTATTTGGAACAGGGTATAGTAAAAACAAATTCAAGGAATACACTGAGAGCTGAGAGAGAGAGAGAGAGAGAGAGAGAGATGGGGGGGTGGGAGGAGGTCAGGCTATGGCATAAGCTCTACACTGTTGCATGGCTAAGAAACTAAAATGGTATTCTCCCGATAGAAAACCAGCCTTGACCAGTTGGCTGTGTTTGAAAGTCAGCAAAGAGAGTGTGTGTGTGTGTTACAAGGAGTTGCAAGGAATAGTTAGTATCTCAGAGACGTAAAAGACTATACCGGGGAGATACACGAAGTAGAAGGAGAGAGATTGCTTAGTGCACTACATTCATTTCAGTGTGCAAAATACTATCTACTCTCTTCTTGAACTGCTCTACTGAAGAACTGCTTACAACTTCGGAGGGAAGTTTGTTTCAGGTAGAACAGATCTTATATGTGAAAAAGTGTCCACAAGTACTAGTAGTGGACCTTTTAAATTCTCATTTCCAGCCATGGTTGTGTGTTGTATTCATTTTGAGGCTAAACATTTTGCTATAATCCACATTGTCAAACCCATCAAGTATTTTAAAAGCAATCAATTTGGTTGTCAGTACAACTTTTTTAATCTTCCCCTACAAGCCTCAATGTATACACCAATGAACCCTACAATGTATACACCAATGAACCCTACAATGTATACACCAATGAACCCTACAATGTATACACCAATGAACCCTACAATGTATACACCAATGAACCCTACAATGTATACACCAATGAACCCTACAATGTATACACCAATGAACCCTGCTATGTATACACCAATGAACCCTACAATGTATACACCAATGAACCCTACAATGTATACACCAATGAACCCTACAATGTATACACCAATGAACCCTACAATGTATACACCAATGAACCCTATACTACAATGTATACACCAATGAACCCTACAATGTATACACCAATGAACCCTACAATGTATACACCAATGAACCCTACAATGTATACACCAATGAACCCTACAATGTATACACCAATGAACCCTACAATGTATACACCAATGAACCCTATACTACAATGTATACACCAATGAACCCTACAATGTATACACAATGAACCCTACAATGTATACACCAATGAACCCTACAATGTATACACCAATGAACCCTACAATGTATACACCAATGAACCCTACAATGTATACACCAATGAACCCTACAATGTATACACCAATGAACCCTACAATGTATACACCAATGAACCCTACAATGTATACACCAATGAACCCTGCAATGTATACACCAATGAACCCTACAATGTATACACCAATGAACCCTACAATGTATACACCAATGAACCCTACAATGTATACACCAATGAACCCTGCAATGTATACACCAATGAACCCTACAATGTATACACCAATGAACCCTACAATGTATACACCAATGAACCCTACAATGTATACACCAATGAACCCTACAATGTATACACCAATGAACCCTACAATGTATACACCAATGAACCCTACAATGTATACACCAATGAACCCTACAATGTATACACCAATGAACCCTACAATGTATACACCAATGAACCCTACAATGTATACACTAATGAACCCTGCAATGTATACACCAATGAACCCTACAATGTATACAGCAATGAACCCTACAATGTATACACCAATGAACCCTACAATGTATACACCAATGAACCCTATACTACAATGTATACACCAATGAACCCTACAATGTATACACCAATGAACCCTACAATGTATACACCAATGAACCCTACAATGTATACACCAATGAACCCTGCAATGTATACACCAATGAACCCTACAATGTATACACCAATGAACCCTACAATGTATACACCAATGAACCCTACAATGTATACACCAATGAACCCTACAATGTATACACCAATGAACCCTATACTACAATGTATACACCAATGAACCCTACAATGTATACACCAATGAACCCTACAATGTATACACCAATGAACCCTACAATGTATACACCAATGAACCCTACAATGTATACACCAATGAACCCTGCAATGTATACACCAATGAACCCTACAATGTATACACCAATGAACCCTACAATGTATACACCAATGAACCCTACAATGTATACACTAATGAACCCTGCAATGTATACACCAATGAACCCTACAATGTATACAGCAATGAACCCTACAATGTATACACCAATGAACCCTACAATGTATACACCAATGAACCCTGCAATGTATACACCAATGAACCCTACAATGTATACACCAATGAACCCTACAATGTATACACCAATGAACCCTACAATGTATACACTAATGAACCCTGCAATGTATACACCAATGAACCCTACAATGTATACACCAATGAACCCTACAATGTATACACCAATGAACCCTACAATGTATACACCAATGAACCCTATACTACAATGTATACACCAATGAACCCTACAATGTTTACACCAATGAACCCTACAATGTATACACCAATGAACCCTACAATGTATACACCAATGAACCCTACAATGTATACACCAATGAACCCTACAATGTATACACCAATGAACCCTACAATGTATACACCAATGAACCCTACAATGTATACACCAATGAACCCTGCAATGTATACACCAATGAACCCTACAATGTATACACCAATGAACCCTACAATGTATACACCAATGAACCCTACAATGTATACACCAATGAACCCTACAATGTATACACCAATGAACCCTGCAATGTATACACCAATGAACCCTACAATGTATACACCAATGAACCCTATACTACAATGTATATACCAATGAACCCTACAATGTATACACTAATGAACCCTGCAATGTATACACCAATGAACCCTACAATGTATACACCAATGAACCCTACAATGTATACACCAATGAACCCTACAATGTATACACCAATGAACCCTACAATGTATACACCATTGAACCCTACAATGTATACACCAATGAACCCTACAATGTATACACCAATGAACCCTACAATGTATACAGCAATGAACCCTACAATGTATACACCAATGAACCCTACAATGTATACAGCAATGAACCCTACAATGTATACACCATTGAACCCTACAATGTATACACCAATGAACCCTACAATGTATACACCAATGAACCCTACAATGTATACACCAATGAACCCTATACTACAATGTATACACCAATGAACCCTGCAATGTATACACCAATGAACCCTACAATGTTCTCCAAAGTGGTGTAATATCACTTACTAAGGAGAAGGGCCCAGAATGGCGGTGGTTGACCAGAAGGGAGCTGGGAGTGATGTATTTGGATACGTGAAAATAACAATGTGTGTGACAGTACCATTTCAAGCAACACACAGATCCCTCACTGTTAATTCAACATAGCCAGAAAACAAATTAGAAATACGTCATCATATCTCAAAGGGATTAGCGATACACCCCAAATACGAATTTGTATTTCCTTGCACTCTCTCTCTCTCTCTCTCTCTCTCTCTCTCTCTCAAGGAAATACAAATTCGTAGTTCTATTTTGTTGTCTGGCTCTATTGAATTAACAGTGAGGGATCTGTGTGTTGCTTGAAATGGTACTGTCACACACATCACTCCCAGCTCCCTTCTGGTCAACCACCGCCATTCTGGGCCCTTTTCCTTAGCAAGTGATATTACACCACGTTGGAGAACATTGTAGGGTTCATTGGTTCATTGGTTCACACATAGAGAGAGAAAGAGAGAGAGAGAGAGAGAGAGAGAGAGAGAGAGAGAGAGAGAGAGAGGGGAGGGGGGGGGTAGTAGTGACAGTGGGGGAGGTGAGAGAGAGAGAGAGAGAGAGGGAGAGAGAGAGAGAAAGAGAGAGAGGGTAGTAGTGACAGTGGGGGAGGTGATAGAGAGAGAGAGAGGGGGGGGGGGGGGTAGTAGTGACACTGGGGGAGGTGAGAGAGAGAGAGGTAGGGGGGGGGGGTAGTAGTGAAAGTGGGGGTGAGAGACAGAGGGGGGTAGCAGTGACAGTGGAGAGAGATAGAGAGGGAGGGAGGGGGGGGGGTTAGTAGTGAGAGTGGAGGTGAGAGACAGGGGTAGCAGTGACAGTGGAGAGAGAGAGAGAGAGGGTGTGGGGGGGGGTTAGTAGTGAAAGTGGAGGGTGAGAGACAGAGGGGGGTAGCAGTGACAGTGGAGAGAGTGCGAGAGAGAGAGAGGGAGGGAGTGGGGGGGGTTAGTAGTGAAAGTGGAGGGTGAGAGACAGAGGGGGGCAGCAGTGAGAGAGTGCAGAGAGAGAGAGGGAGTGAGTGGGGGGGGTTAGTGAAAGTGGAGGTAGCAGAGGGAGGAGAGAGAGAGAGAGAGAGAGAGAGAGAGAGGCCCTTTAGGAGAGAGAGAGAGTGGGGGTTATTGCAGTGGAGAGAGAGAGAGAGGGAGGGAGGGGGGGGGGTTAGTAATGAAAGTGGAGGGTGAGAGACAGAGGGGGGTAGCAGTGACACTGGAGAGAGAGAGAGAGAGGAGGGAGTGGGGGGGGTAGTTGACAGTGGAGAGAGAGAGAGAGGGAGTGTGGGGGGTTAGTAGTGAAAGTGGAGGGTGAGAGACAGAGGGGTAGTGGAGAGAGAGAGAGAGAGAGAGGAGTGGGGGGGGTTTAGTAGTGAAAGTGGAGGGTGAGAGACAGAGGGGGGTAGCAGTGACAGTGGAGAGAGAGAGAGAGAGAGAGAGAGAGAGAGAGAGAGAGAGTGTGGGGTTAGTAGTGAAAGTGGAGGGTGAGAGACAGAGGGGGGTAGCAGTGACAGTAGAGAGAGAGAGAGAGAGAGAGAGAGAGAGAGAGAGAGAGAGAGAGAGAGAGGGAGGGAGGGAGGGGGGGGATTAGTAGTGAAAGTGGAGGGTGAGAGAGAGAGAGAGAGACAGTAGCAATGGCAGAGTAGGTGAGAAGGTGGGTTAGTAGTGACAGTGGGGGAGGTGAGAGACAGAGAGGGGGTGGGGGGGTGATAGGTGAGGGTGGGGGTGGGGGAAGGTATGTGAGAGAAGCGAGAGACAGTGCTAGCGAGCGAGGCAGACAGTCAGTATCTGTGTGGGTGCCGTAATACACACACTCAACACACACACACACACACTCTCTCTCTCTCGTGGATGTACAACGCTTCTCCGTCTGCCTCTCCCTCCTGCTGGGTGAGTTGTTCTCTACGTTGTTGTTAAGGGAAGGTTTTTAGGTTTTTTAGTTTCCTCCCTGGACCTCCATCAAGCTTATTAACCCCTTCTGTACCAGTGACGTCTTATTAATTTCATACTTGCTATATTGAGAGGATGTTGTGCAGCTTAAGAAGGATCTGTGGTAGTATAAAGGGTTAAGTGAGATAGTTCGAAGTCTATTAATTGCTGGAAGCCCTATTCAGACTGAATAAAATCGTATAATAGTAGCCAGAATAAATTGAAAAAGACGTTCGGTACAGAAGGGGTTAAAGAAAGATAATGTTCAAGGACACATCCGCACTATTAGAAACAATTTATTAGGGAAAATAAGGACCAATAGACTCGCCATATTTTTCTCATTATAGTCCGCATGGAGGATTTTCGTTATCGACACTTGAAAAAACCCGATTTCACAGAAAAAATACACCAAAAAATCTGTCAAATATGTCAAATAGCGGGGGTGTGGGGGCGACAGCCCCCACCCATAATACTAGGATAGGTTAGGTAAGGTTGTTAGGTTAGGCTAATGTCCTTTCAAAGGGGTATAGGCTAGTAAACACAAGGGTAGCCTATACCTGGTCAGAGGTAAGAAGAAGAAGATGAGTCTGATGTAGTCTCCTTGAATGTTACCAAAGCTGGTTCCTCCTAAATTACAAGCTCGCTATCGCTCGCCAGAAAAAAATCGACATCTACAGCACATGCCACGAAAAATCTTAAAATTGAGATAAAGGGGGCGAAAGGTTTTAAGATCGCCAACCTAATGGGGCGAACGTCATAAAATCTCAAAGCTTATGGGATTAAACGGTTTAATTCTAGTTTCGCTTTCACAGCATACTCATAAATTTCTATGGCTACTTTAGAGTTGTCATATACCATACTTAATTCCTATATATGTCCAAAGCGGCGGAAATGCATTATAAGGAATTATACCTACTGTAAAAAAAAAAAAAAAAAAATCTCCCCATATGCGGCACCATAGCTATTACATAATACTAGGTTAGGTTAGGTTAGGCTAATGTCGTTAATGTAGTTTATTATCATTATATTACGTCTTTTACCCAGCAATTTCCCTGATCTTCATAGTTGGTCGGGAAGCTATGCCTTTACAACGGCGCCTCCCTTTTGTCGCTGTGTACGTGAAACTAGAATTTTACCGATTAAACATTAAGGAGTACACCATATATAAAACACCATATATAAAACACCATATATAAAACACCATATATAAAACACCATATATAAAACCATAAGTTTATTAGTTTAGTAGGCCTAATAGTAAGAATAACTACAGTACCAGTTGGGTAACTCGTAACCTCCACTGACAATGTCCAGATACAGTTGTTTGGAAAAACCCGTATTGCAGGCACGATGTTTCCATCCCTCAAGGGGGTCCAGAAAAAAAACCCTAAGTTAGAATCTCCCCTTAACCCTTTTAGTTGGTTTACTCTTTAGTTTGGTGATTATTAGACGATTTGATAAATGTTTACCTATGGTCCCGTTAAAATATCCTCAAGTAACCTATTAAAAACTGTTCAGGGGACTGGTTAGAACTTGTAGGATGTTTAATTGAATGTCGGAAATCAGTATTTACTGAGAAATAACTTTCTTAAAATGCGCTATGGGTCGCCCAGGGTCCCTGCCCTCTCTTTCCCAGGTAATGTTATGTTTTATTATATTATATTATATTATATTATATTAGGGTTAGGTTAGGTTAGGTTAATCTAATCTAATCTAATAATATAATATTTGTACATTTTGGGCAGTGGGCGGGGCCGCGCGTATGTGGCGGCGTACAGACCCTCCCGTAAAACATAGCGCATTTTAAGACTTTCATTTCTCAGTAAATACTGATTTCCGACATTCAATTAAACATCCTACAAGTTCTAACCAGTCCCCTGAACCGTTTTTTGGTCAATATTTACGAGTCACACCACAGCTGGGATCTCATTTTTAACGGTAGTTTTGGGTTCCTATCATTCTATGCTTCATTGCTATATACTTTTTATCCACCGGATTATTATTATTTTTTTTTTTTTTTTTTTTTTTTTTTTTTTTTTTTTAGCATTAACCTAACCAAAAAACCTAACCTAACCTAACCTAACCTAATAGCCCCCAAATACATTTAGGTTAGGTTAGGTTAGGTTTTTAGGTTAGGTTAACCCGTTGAGCCCCGGCTAGTTATAATATTTTGTTCACCCCAGTCCCAAGCCATTTTCACTTCTTTTTTTTTGTTTGCTAAAATGGAAGACAAGGATGAGAAATGAAAAAAAAAAAAAAAAAAATCACCTCTGAATTTTTTTTTTGGGGGGGGGGGGGGGGGCCCGGTGGGGGCCCCCAACAAAAATATTTGTTGAGCCAAAATGGAAGAGAATGGTGAGAAATGAAGACAAAAATAAAAAAAAACTCATTTCGGTCATTTGGGGGGCTGGGGGGGGGGGGGGGGGTTTCAATAGTTCGTCTCCCCCGCATGACCACCCGCCCGGGAGCACTAGGGTAAAAACTGAGTATGGCATTGTACGGCATACATCCTAAGGAGTGTCTCACATAAATCTCAAGCCTCTAGCTCCCATACGACCGGAGTAATGAAGGTTCAAAGTGGCGGTGAACTAAGGGTGTAAACTATCCCCACTAAGCCCACCACCACCAGCCGCGCGGCTATCTCGGCCCGCTCACACCTACTGGCCCGGCTCCCACACACACTACGGTACCTCCCCCTCCTATTCTCCCGCCATTTCCTACCTTACGAGCCACGTAAGTGTTTTTTATATGTCGGACGCACGTGATGCGTCGCTGGGAGTTGGTGATCAAACACTGCCGACGCAACACGTGCGACGCTGGGTCTCACCGGGTTAATGCAAAAAAAAAAAAAAAAAAAAAAAAAAAAAAAAAATATTCCGGTGGATAACAAGTATATAGCATGAAGCATAGAATGATAGGAACTCAAAACTACCCTTAGAAATGAGATTCCAGCTGTGGTGTGACTCGTAAATATTGACCCAGTTTTTAATAGGTTACTTGAGGATATTTTAACGGGACCATAGGTAAATTTTTACCCTGAGACCTTTCGCACTATTTATTTGACAATGTTAAGACCTTTCGTGACATTTAGTTGTCGAAGTTTTCCTGGCGAGCGATAGCGAGCCTGTAATTTTAGAAGGAACCAGCCTATGGCCGGGACATTTTTCTACCAAAACATTTATAAATTTATCTTGAATTGGGTCTAGGAGGTGCTTTTTTAAGCTTGATGAAGGTCTATCGAGGAAACTAAAAAAAAATACATGACTTGATAAACATATAAACCATAAAACAAGCACTACCCTCTTAAGACAAATAATGAGCCAAAACATCGGTATTATTCTATAATTGCACCTATACGAGCTAAAGAAATTATTATTCTATTTAACAGGAAGGTACGACAAGGTAAGTGATGTGGTATAGGTGGCAATATGCGGAAATGGATTATAAGGGCATTCTGCCCCCCTCTTACCCCCTTACGAAAATCTACGGTTATTCACTCCACCCCAACTGGATTTCTACCGTTTTATCCAACCAGCGGGGCTGTGGGGCGGCAGCCCCCACCCATAATACTAGGTTAGGTTAGGTAAGGTTGTTAGGTTAGGCTAATGTCTCTCTGAAACATTGTAAATCCGTGTCACATCTAGATTGATAGACTTTTGTCAGAGGGGGGCGGAATGCCCTTATAATCCATTTCCGCATATTGCCACCTATACCACATCACTTACCTCGTTGTACCTTCCTGTTAAATACAATAATAATTTGTTTAGCTCGTATAGGTGCAATTATAGAAATTTACCAAAACATCTGCCAACAAGGAATACATGAACGAAGTGGCTACGGGACACCACCAGTGGTGTCACGCAGCCCAGCCAGTGAGGCTGGGCTACGGGACACCACTGGTGGTGTCCCGTAGCCCAGCCTCACTGGCTGGGCTGCGTGACACTACCAGTGGTGTCTCGCAGCCCAGCCACACTGGGTAGGCTACGGGACACCACCACAAGTGTTTTCGTATTTATCGCCATATAATTCAGCCAATTAGACCGTTGAATCGAAATTCTTTGGATTATTATTTATATTATAATTAAAAACGTTGGACTTTATTAAATTATATTCCTACATGTTGTATATACAGACCTATTCCACACTCAACTCCCTACGCCACACCACAGGCGCCTGAGTAGATGCTCGTGCGTCTATACAGGTATCTATATGTATATATAATACAAAATTTATTATATACATATAGATACCTGTATAGACGCACGAGCATCTACTCAGGCGCCTGTGGCCACACACACTCACACATACCTATTTATACATCTAACTAGGCTTATATATACCGGTAGCCGTTATATGTGTGTATATTCTTCGTCTTACATATCCATCTTATAAGAACATATGGGAGTCTGCAGACAGTCGATTGGCCAACACAAGGCAGATCCCTCTCACACCCAACCCATCTCGTTCATACGTTTATCTAATTTTATTTTGAAACTCTATCGTTCTTGATCCCACAATGGCGCTAGGTATCCTATTCCACATGTCTATTGTCTACATATCTGTTACCATTATGGTATAATCAAACAGAATTAAAGTCATTCATACTTGCATAACGTGCTATAAGACAGCTTGACGACGTTCACAAGCACAAGTGCGTCAATGTGTGGATAGTTACATGTGTTTGTGTAAATTAATATGTTTGTGAGTGTAATAAAAAGTAATGCAAATACAGTATATGTTCGTAAATAAATGTTTGTTTACAAAATTAATGTTATATGGATGTTCAAATGCATGTCTACATGAGTATGTATGTGCGTGTGTAATGGCATGTACGTTTGGGTCATAATTTGGAAGGAACAAAATTATATATTTGTGAAAGAAATTGCAAAGTACACTGTAAAGTGATCAGCTCAGTAGTAGTAGGCTTTCAAGAATAAACTGAATAGCTCAATGAATTAATTGGGTGTGAGCTGGATCTGCCTTGCGTAGGCCAGTTGGGGGGGGCGCAGTGCAACCTTGCATGCACGAGTAGGAATGTGCATGTACGAGCATAAAGCCTGTACGTTTGTGAGTGGAAATATGTGTTTGTATAATGGATGTACAAAATTAATAATGAATGTACAATATGTTTGTGTGTGTGAGTGTGTGTGTGTGTGTGTGTGTGTGTGTGTGTGTGTGTGTGTGTGTGTGTGTGTGTGTGATAGAGAGAGAATGAGAGTCATTCACATGACTTGTCTTTGTGAATGTGTGTTTGTGTTTGTGCTTAGGAATGCGAATATATATTTGTGCGTGTGGTTCTGAAAGAACATTAGAGTGTGGGTGCGATTGTGGGAGGGAATATCAATGTGTGTGTGTGTGTATTCTGATTGGAAATGTGAAGGCGAGTGTGTAATTGTGAATGTATGTTCGAATATATGTGCGTTGTCGAGTGGTAATCTAAAAGTGTGTGTGTGTGTGTACATATATGAATATAAATCACCGAACTTGTTTGTCAAGGTGAATACATGCAATGCAAGTTAATGACATTGTGGGTAGGAATACGAAGATGTGTTCCAGAATGATTTTGTGCGTGAAAATGTGAATGTGCATGAGTTTGTGTGTGTTTATATAGTGAATCAACATAGAAGATAATAGGTAACATTTCTCAATTGATGATGCATATATTGTCTGGTGATTATTGGCATCCTCAATCTGTCTCTACGAGTAACTCCACACATACTCCTCAAGCAGCTCATCTCTATTAAATATTCAGTTAAATATAAAAGTGTGTGTGTGTGTGTACATATATGAATATAAATCACCGAACTTGTTTGTCAAGGTGAATACATGCAATGCAAGTTAATGACATTGTGGGTAGGAATACGAAGATGTGTTCCAGAATGATTTTGTGCGTGAAAATGTGAATGTGCATGAGTTTGTGTGTGTTTATATAGTGAATCAACATAGAAGATAATAGGTAACATTTCTCAATTGATGATGCATATATTGTCTGGTGATTATTGGCATCCTCAATCTGTCTCTACGAGTAACTCCACACATACTCCTCAAGCAGCTCATCTCTATTAAATATTCAGTTAAATATAAAAATTGTATCAACTAAGAAAAGAGGTAGTGGGGAATGGGAGGAGTATAAATTGTAATTAAAGGACCAAGGCAGTCAATGGTACCAATTAAATGTGATTAGAGGATCCACCTGGTCCTCTAATCACAGATTATACTCCTCCCACTCACCAATAATCTATTTTTGTTCTAATGCTTCACCCATTGTATATTCTAATACACACACACACACATATACTGTATATATATATAATGTGTGTGTTTGTGTGTGTGTGTTATAAACATTATAATAATTATTAGTTGTGACTGACTGACTTATTAGTTAATATTGCTGTCATATTGCTAGAAAGACGAATATGTAGAGGAAATAATGATAGAGGTGTTTTAAGTGGATGAAAGGTATCAATAAGAGAGATATGTATATGGTATTATAGCTTAGTAACCTGCCTTTTGTCTCCTTCATACACAGAAAAGAAGAAGAAAAAATCAGAAAATGGGAGCCCGCATAAAGCCGATTGGCCCACACAAGGCAGATCCCTCTTCTCCCAACCCATCTTGATCATATGTCTATCTAATTGTATTTTGAAGCTCTCTATCATTCTTTATCGCACTATGGCGCTAGGTAGCCTGTTCCACAGGTATATACAACTCTTACCAAACCAGTATTTGCCTATATTTCTTGAAACGAAAAGTATCCCATTTGAAACTATTTGTTTGAGTTTTCTCGCTATCGCTGAGCTTCAGTACATCTTTCATATCCCCTGCATTTAGCCTATCTCACTTACCCACTTGAACACCTCTATCATATCTATCATATCATATCATATCATATGTAACTCTGCGTCTTTCTAACGAATGTAAGCCTAGCTTCTTCAACCTGTCTTCATATGGAAGATTTCTATTATTACAGATTATTTTTTGTCATTCTTAGTTGTACTCTCTCCAAGGAATCTATGTTCATTCTCTAATAGGGACTCCAATTTTGAACAGCATAAATCATTGTGTAGTCTCACTAACGCTAGATAAAATTTCAAGATTATGTCTGCTGTTCTGTTACACACACTTCTAGATATACATCCAAGAACTCTATTTGCCTTATTTCGAACACTGATGCATTGATTTCTTGGTTTCAAATCACAGTTGACGATGATTCTCAAGTCTTTTTCATTATTTGAGTTAGTTATATCCACGTTATCGAAATTGTATACTGCATTTCCTATCGATTTACTCAATTTTACTACACTGCATTTACCTACATTGAACTTGATCTGCCAGTTTACTACCCATGTGTGTAATATGTCTAAATCTATTTGGAGTGTTTCCATTTTAGTGTCATCTGTAAATTTACTGATTTTGCTAGTTATTCCTACATCAAGGTTGTTAATATATATATATATATATTATATATATATATAATATATATATATATATATATATATATAAATATATATATATATATATATATATATATATATATTAACAACCTTGATGTAGGAATAACTAGCAAAATCAGTAAATTTACAGATGACACTAAAATGGAAACACTCCAAATAGATTTAGACATATTACACATGGGTAGTAAACTGGCAGATCAAGTTCAATGTAGGTAAATGCAGTGTAGTAAAATTGAGTAAATCGATAGGAAATGCAGTATACAATTTCGATAACGTGGATATAACTAACTCAAATAATGAAAAAGACTTGAGAATCATCGTCAACTGTGATTTGAAACCAAGAAATCAATGCATCAGTGTTCGAAATAAGGCAAATAGAGTTCTTGGATGTATATCTAGAAGTGTGTGTAACAGAACAGCAGACATAATCTTGAAATTTTATCTAGCGTTAGTGAGACTACACAATGATTTATGCTGTTCAAAATTGGAGTCCCTATTAGAGAATGAACATAGATTCCTTGGAGAGAGTACAACTAAGAATGACAAAAATAATCTGTAATAATAGAAATCTTCCATATGAAGACAGGTTGAAGAAGCTAGGCTTACATTCGTTAGAAAGACGCAGAGTTACATATGATATGATATGTATGATAGATATGATAGAGGTGTTCAAGTGGGTAAGTGAGATAGGCTAAATGCAGGGGATATGAAAGATGTACTGAAGCTCAGCGATAGCGAGAAAACTCAAACAAATAGTTTCAAATGGGATACTTTTCGTTTCAAGAAATATAGGCAAATACTGGTTTGGTAAGAGTTGTATATACCTGTGGAACAGGCTACCTAGCGCCATAGTGCGATAAAGAATGATAGAGAGCTTCAAAATACAATTAGATAGACATATGATCAAGATGGGTTGGGAGAAGAGGGATCTGCCTTGTGTGGGCCAATCGGCTTTATGCGGGCTCCCATTTTCTGATTTTTTCTTCTTCTTTTCTGTGTATGAAGGAGACAAAAGGCAGGTTACTAAGCTATAATACCATATACATATCTCTCTTATTGATACCTTTCATCCACTTAAAACACCTCTATCATTATTTCCTCTACATATTCGTCTTTCTAGCAATATGACAGCAATATTAACTAATAAGTCAGTCAGTCACAACTAATAATTATTATAATGTTTTAACACACACACACAACACACACATTATATATATATAAACAGTATATGTGTGTGTGTGTGTATTAGAATACAATGGGTGAAGCATTAGAACAAAAATAGATTATTGGTGAGTGGGAGGAGTATAATCTGTGATTAGAGGACCAGGTGGATCCTCTAATCACATTTAATTGGTACCATTGACTGCCTTGGTCCTTTAATTACAATTTATACTCCTCTTTTCTTAGTTGATACAATTTTTATATTTAACTGAATATTTAATAGAGATGAGCTGCTTGAGGAGTATGTGGAGTTACTCGTAGAGACAGATTGAGGATGCCAATAATCACCAGACAATATATGCATCATCAATTGAGAAATGTTACCTATTATCTTCTATGTTGATTCACTATATAAACACACACAAACTCATGCACATTCACATTTTCACGCACAAAATCATTCTGGAACACATCTTCGTATTCCTACCCACAATGTCATTAACTTGCATTGCATGTATTCACCTTGACAAACAAGTTCGGTGATTTATATTCATATATGTACACACACACACACACTTTTATTTTAACTGAATATTTAATAGAGATGAGCTGCTTGAGGAGTATGTGTGGAGTTACTCGTAGAGACAGATTGAGGATGCCAATAATCACCAGACAATATATGCATCATCAATTGAGAAATGTTACCTATTATCTTCTATGTTGATTCACTATATAAACACACACAAACTCATGCACATTCACATTTTCACGCACAAAATCATTCTGGAACACATCTTCGTATTCCTACCCACAATGTCATTAACTTGCATTGCATGTATTCACCTTGACAAACAAGTTCGGTGATTTATATTCATATATGTACACACACACACACACTTTTAGATTACCACTCGACAACGCACATATATTCGAACATACATTCACAATTACACACTCGCCTTCACATTTCCAATCAGAATACACACACACACACATTGATATTCCCTCCCACAATCGCACCCACACTCTAATGTTCTTTCAGAACCACACGCACAAATATATATTCGCATTCCTAAGCACAAACACAAACACACATTCACAAAGACAAGTCATGTGAATGACTCTCTCATTCTCTCTCTATCACACACACACACACACACACACACACACACACACTCACACACACAAACATATTGTACATTCATTATTAATTTTGTACATCCATTATACAAACATATTTCCACTCACAAACGTACAGGCTTTATGCTCGTACATGCACATTCCTACTCGTGCATGCAAGGTTGCACTGCGCCCCCCCAACTGGCCTACGCAAGGCAGATCCAGCTCACACCCAATTAATTCATTGAGCTATTCAGTTTATTCTTGAAAGCCTACTACTACTGAGCTGATCACTTTACAGTGTACTTTGCAATTTCTTTCACAAATATATAATTTTGTTCCTTCCAAATTATGACCCAAACGTACATGCCATTACACACGCACATACATACTCATGTAGACATGCATTTGAACATCCATATAACATTAATTTTGTAAACAAACATTTATTTACGAACATATACTGTATTTGCATTACTTTTATTACACTCACAAACATATTAATTTACACAAACACATGTAACTATCCACACATTGACGCACTTGTGCTTGTGAACGTCGTCAAGCTGTCTTATAGCACGTTATGCAAGTATGAATGACTTTAATTCTGTTTGATTATACCATAATGGTAACAGATATGTAGACAATAGACATGTGGAATAGGATACCTAGCGCCATTGTGGGATCAAGAACGATAGAGTTTCAAAATAAAATTAGATAAACGTATGAACGAGATGGGTTGGGTGTGAGAGGGATCTGCCTTGTGTTGGCCAATCGACTGTCTGCAGACTCCCATATGTTCTTATAAGATGGATATGTAAGACGAAGAATATACACACATATAACGGCTACCGGTATATATAAGCCTAGTTAGATGTATAATAGGTATGTGTGAGTGTGTGTGGCCACAGGCGCCTGAGTAGATGCTCGTGCGTCTATACAGGTATCTATATGTATATATAACATTTTCATTATATACATATAGATACCTGTATAGACGCACGAGCATCTACTCAGGCGCCTGTGGTGTGGCGTAGGGAGTTGAGTGTGGAATAGGTCTGTATATACAACATGTAGGAATATAATTTAATAAAGTCCAACGTTTTTAATGATAATATAAATAATAATCCAAAGAATTTCGATTCAACAGTCTAATTGGCTGAATTATATGGCGATAAATACGAAAACACTTGTGGTGGTGTCCTGTAGCCTACCCAGTGTGGCTGGGCTGCGAGACACCACTGGTAGTGTCACGCAGCCCAGCCAGTGAGGCTGGGCTACGGGACACCACCAGTGGTGTCCCGTAGCCCAGCCTCACTGGCTGGGCTGCGTGACACCACTGGTGGTGTCCCGTAGTCACTTCGATACATGAAACATAATGTACATGGCAGAACACGAGTACAGTACAGTACAGTGCCTTATAGACATGTCGTGGACTCTCAATGCTTTTCCTTATGCAATTATAACTATCTGGATTGGTTATTGGATGGAACATGTTTTCCAATATATACTGTATAATAGGTTATACAGCATACAATCGTTCAATGAACACCATAATAATGTGTAGCAGTGCGTACCCAAATAGCGAAAGGTTTAATGGGAGGTTTGTAGTTTGTTCTCTAGACCTCCATCACGCTTATAATTACACCTTCTAGACCCCCTTTCAAGACAAATTTGTAAATTTTTCGGTAGAAATGTCCCGGCCGAAGGCCGATTCCTCTTAAATTACAAGCTCGCTATCGATCGCCAGGAAATTATCGACACCTAAAAGGCACGAAAGGTCTTAAAATTGACAGAAATAGGGCGAAAGTTTTTTTAAATCTCCAAACTAATGTGGCGCTAGTCTTAAAATCTCAAAAGCAATGGGGCTAATCATAAGTGAGAAAACGGTCCAGAAAACATCTTTCAAGTAAAAATCTTCCTTCAGTCAGCACGCAGCCCATCTCTTATTGATATGCAGGATTCGAAGTTGCATAATAAATCGTAGGCAGTGTCTACCAACCTTTAACTGTCTTCGTGGTGCGATGCATAAGGTGTTGATATTCGGTGTGAGCATCCTGGGTTCGAATCCACGGACTGCCACATGTGTTTGTAAATTTCATTAATCGATTTTAGGAGTATAGTTGGTTGTTGGAAGGAACATAATAATTGATATTGGTTCAGGGGTAATTTATCGAGAGGACTTCCCTAGTGGTTAAGGCCCCATTAATTGCTCTTTCCATTCACATATGCATAGCCTACGTGAGTTGCAGTTGGGATGTGTGTACATGCTTAGATTGATATGCAGGATTCGAAGTTGCATAATAAATCGTAGGCAGTGTCTACCAACCTTTAAACTGTCTTCGTGGTGCGATGCATAAGGTGTTGATATTCGGTGTGAGCATCCTGGGTTCGAATCCACGGACTGCCACATGTGTTTGTAAATTTCATTAATCGATTTTAGGAGTATAGTTGGTTGTTGGAAGGAACATAATAATTGATATTGGTTCAGGGGTAATTTATCGAGAGGACTTCCCTAGTGGTTAAGGCCCCATTAATTGCTCTTTCCATTCACATATGCATAGCCTACGTGAGTTGCAGTTGGGATGTGTGTGTACATGCTTAGATTGATATGCAGGATTCGAAGTTGCATAATAAATCGTAGGCAGTGTCTACCAACCTTTAACTGTCTTCGTGGTGCGATGCATAAGGTGTTGATATTCGGTGTGAGCATCCTGGGTTCGAATCCACGGACTGCCACATGTGTTTGTAAATTTCATTAATCGATTTTAGGAGTATAGTTGGTTGTTGGAAGGAACATAATAATTAGACCCTTAGAGAGCTTTGTTAGAATTGTAAATACGAGTTTGTAGGCAGAAATAGTTTGTTAATGGGGGGATTATTCTGGACTCCCTATGTTAAGCCCCATTAGCTTTGAGATTTTAAGACGTTCGCCCCCATTAGTTTGTCAATTTAAAAAAAAAATTATGCGATTTAGGTGTCCAGCTTTTCCTAGCGAACAATAGCGAGCCTGCAATTTCGGAGGAATGTTTTTCGACGGAAAGTCTATATGGGGGTATTTTGTAAGTTTGATGGGGTCTAGGGAGCAAACTTGAAATAAAAGTTATAAAAAAAAAAAAAAAAAAAAAAATAATGTTCAGTAATTATAGTGATCTCCACCACCGCCAGGATAAATTATATTTTATATACTCAGGCCCAATCCCTACTTTTCCTTTTGTTTCTCTTGTTTTCCCTCTTTTCTTTTTGTTTTTTGTTTTTTTTGGGGGGTGGCCGACTCAAGACAGCCAGAATAGGGACAACAAAACAGAAAACAATGCACACACAAAAACAAAATACAAATTCACACACATTATATTCTACACACATAAATCCCCGGTGCTGTAATTACTGTTATTAGAACTGTATACCAGTGGTTTCTACATAATAACCAAGGTAATCGAACATAATCCCTCATAATAAATACACGTTTCATCCTAACCGCCACTTAGATTTTCAAACACACATGTTCGTATACATACTGTATATATATATATATATATATATATATATATATATATATATATATATATGAGTATATATCACAAATACACGTGAGCCACTAAATGTTTCTAATCTCTCAGTGGGGTTCGAACCGCCGATCCTCAGGACAATAGCCGACGCTTTAATCAACTACACCACGGCAGCCGTGGTGTAGTTGATTAAAGCGTCGGCTATCGTCCTGACGGTCGGCGGTTCGAACCCCACTGAGAGATTAGAAACATATATATATAATATATATATATATAATAATAATATATATATATAATATATATATGCGTGTGTTTGTGTGTACTGTACGGAGAGAGAGAGAGAGAGAGAGAGAGAGAGAGAGAGAGAGTACAAAGGAGTACAAAGGAGTACAAAGGAAATCAAGCAACAACAGGTCTAGTGACCCTTCTAGGTTGCTTGTCCTCCAAAACACTGAGGATCAAGTGACCAAACAGTGGTTTAGAGTGGGTAAGGGAACATTGGAAAGGGAACTACTGCCCTGCCACTAACGTGGCAGGACTAGGAAGTTAGTAGGGGACATGGGTTAGTAACTGAGGGGAGGATAAAGTTATTCATTTACAAACGCAGTCAGTCGCGGGTTTGATGCGAGATATTTGTCTAGGCGGAATTTAAATGAATCAACGGTGCTGCAGTCTATAACGTCTCGGGGAAGCCCATTCCACAAGTTGACAACTCGATTGAAGAAGAAATTCTTAGATTCGTGCGAGTTAAAAGATTTACCAATAATTTTGCAACCGTTTCCCCGCGTGTAATTAGATTGGTCGATAGTGAAGTACTTACTACAGTTCATATTGTCGATGCCTTTGATGATTTTGAACACTTGAATTAAGTCGCCTCTTAATCTGCGCTGGGTTAAAGGAAATAGATTTAATTCTCTAAGACGCTCTTCGTATGGTTTGTTCTTTAGGCTAGGTATCATTTTGGTAACTCTACGTTGAACTCGTTCTAGCTTGTTTATATCTTTTTGGTAATAAGGGCACCAGGATTGAACGCAGTATTCCAGAAGAGGGCGGACTAAGGAATTGTAAAGGGTTAGGATAACTTCTTTGGATTTATGCTCAAATGACCTGCCTATAAAGCCAATTATTTTGTTTGCCTTCTTAACAACTTCTGAACATTGTTGACTCGGTTTTAGGTTACTCGATATTGTTACTCCCAGATCAGTTTCTCTGTTTACATTCTTAAGCTGAGTGCCATTCATCGAATAGTTTGCTTTCTCATTTAGGTATCCGACATGTAGTACTTTACATTTATCCGCATTGAAACTCATTTGCCAAATTTGGGCCCAACATGACAATTTATCTAGATTGTGTTGCATATCGTCAACTTGTTCTTTTGAGAGTACGCTATTTGCAATTTTTGTATCGTCAGCAGATTTTGAGATTGTGCAGGTGAGACCCTCATCTATGTCGTTGATGTAAATTAGAAAGAGAATTGGTCCTAGTACCGATCCCTGGGGTACCCCGCTACTTACATTGGTCCATTTAGATGCCTTACCGTTTATGACTACCCTTTGCTTTCTGTTGCTGAGCCAATTTTCTATCCATTTCAACACACCGTCTTGTATTCCATGCGCTTTTAGTTTTAGCAGTAAACGTTTGTGGGGAACTTTGTCAAAGGCCTTTTGAAAATCAAGGTATATAATATCTACAGCTTTACTCTCATCGTAGAGGTTGAGGATATCGTGGAAGAAGTCTAAGAGGTTTGTTAAACAGGAACGTTTTTTACGAAAGCCGTGTTGAGTATCTTTAAGTATGTTATGTTCCTCTAAGTGATTTACGAGTCTGTCTCGTATGACCGTTTCTAGCATTTTACATACAACTGAGGTTAAGCTAATTGGACGATAGTTACTGGGTAGGGATTTGCTGCCTTTTTTGAATATCGGTGTTACGTTGGCTAGCTTCCACTGATCAGGCATAGTTCCAGACTGCAAGGATTTATTGAATAGTAATGTCAGTGGTTTGGAGAGCTCATTCTTAGCTTCCTTTAGAACTCTAGGCGAGATTGTATCAGGTCCTGGCGTTTTATTTACCTTGAGTTTATCTAAACAATTCAATACTTCTCTCTCTGTAACGGTGATATTGCTTAGAACATCTGAATTATCAATCTGAATCGGCGATGGTGTAGGGATATCACTGAGGTCTTCTGTTGTAAAAACTGATGCAAAGAAGGTATAGAGGGCATTACTCATTTGTACTTCGTCTTTGGTGTATTCTCCTTTTTCATCGACTAACGGTCCAACAGTTGAAGTAACTACTTTTTTCTTTCTGATATAACTATAGAATTCTTTCGGGTTTGTTTTACTTTGATTCGCAATATGTAACTCTAAGGTCTTTTTACTTTGCTTAATTAACTTTTTGGCTTTGCGTCGTAGCTCTACAAATTTCACCCGTTCTTCGTCATTTTGTGAGGATTTTAATCTATCATTAGCAAATTTTTTAGCAAGCAGGCAGTTTGAAATATCTTTATTCCAGAGAGAGAGAGAGAGAGAGAGAGAGGTGATTTATATGTAGAACCTACCTTTGGTTCTAGATCTAACAAAATGTGGGGTATGGTGGTCGTCTAAGTATCCACGTAACAAATAACCTGCTATACAATCACTTATTTACAACTAGGAATGAGTGGGTATAAATGTAGTACAATAGGTTCCTGTAGCGTGTAACTATGATACGGTATATGGTAAGGGCACATCCTGGCTGCTATTGTCCAACACAACCACATACACTTTGTACTGCAGTGGAGTGGAGTGTAGTGTATTGTACTGTACTGTAGTGTAATGTTGTATAGTGTGGTTTACTGTAGTTTAGTGTATTACAATACAATAGTGTAGTACAGTGATTAGCAACCTGGGTGCATGTTGCACCCAGGTTGCATGGTGCACCCCAGGGTGCATGAGTTTTTTCAAAGGGTACATGGAAACAATGGGGTGCATGAAGGGGTACATGGCATGACCAGTGTACATAGGAGTGCACAGCAAGAAAATATGTTAGATATTCCAGATTACCATAAACTTGTACGAATGGCCATGATGGATGCCAACAACATATCTGGCAGAGAGAGGATTATCTATCTAATCTAGTGGACATAAAAACAAAAAAGCGATACCAGTTACAAGATGTAGATATTTTTGGAAAGTGAAATAAAGCCTCGGTTTCAAATCATTGTTGGAGCAATGCAGCTGCAACCCAGCCATTGAATGTTCAGATAATCAATGAACATATTCCATTGTAGTTTTCAATAAGTAGTTCTGTTTTATGGATTTATATATGCAAAATATATAGTTATATACACATAATTATTTTGTTGCATTATACATTTTGCACCTACAGTATATAACAATAGTAGCTATTTTTATAGTTAAAAAGTATTAGTTCCTAATTTATGTACCTTTTTAATATTTTTTAGTTTCTTCCCTAGACCTCCATCAAGCATAAATAAACACCCGCCCAAGACCCTCCTTCAAGATAACTGTGTACATTTTTCGATATAAAAATGTCTGGGTGTGGTGTCCTGAGTTCGAAGCCCGGGAGGACCATATGCTTACATTAGTTTATTCAAGTGCATTGGGGTTTGTAATTGAAGATTAATGTTAAGAAAGGGGTGTTACTTAATATATATATATATATATATATATATATATATATATATATATATATATATATATATATATATATATATATATATATATATATATATATATATATATATATATATATATATATATATATATATATATATATATATATATATATATATATATATATATATATATATATATATATATATATATATATATAATATATATATATATAATGTATATATATATATATATATATATATATATATATATATATAAAGAGAAAGTAGAAATATTCATATAATATTTCGGTAATTAATCGTAAAGGATCAAAGGGTACAAGAGTTTTTGAAAGGCTCCCGGGAGGGTGCATGAAGTTAGAAAAGGTTAAATAACACTGGTGTAGTATAATGTAGTGTAGTGTAGCATAGTATAGTAACACATAGTATATAGTATAGTAACACATAGTATATAGTATAGTAACACATAGTATATAGTATAGTAACACATAGTATATAGTATAGTAACACATAGTATATAGTATAATATAGTGTAGTGTAGTGTAGCATAGTATAGTAACACATAGTATATAGTATAGTAACACATAGTACATAGTATGAGTACATAGTATATAGTATAGTAAACACATAGTATATAGTATAGTAACACATAGTATATAGTATAGTAACACATAGTATATAGTATAGTAACACATAGTATATAGTATAGTAACACATAGTATATAGTATAGTAACACATAGTATAATATAGTAACACATAGTATAGTAATGTAGTGTAGTGTAGCATAGTATAGTAACACATAGTATATAGTATAGTAACACATAGTATATAGTATAGTAACACATAGTATATAGTATAGTAACACATAGAATATAGTATAGTCACGCATACTACATAGTATAATATAGTGTAGTGTAGTGTAGCATAGTATAGTAACACATAGTATATAGTATAGTAACACATAGTATATAGTATAGTAACACATAGTATAATATAATATAGTGTAGTATAATAGTAACCATAGCCTACTACTGTCACGCTCACACAACAATAGTCCTACTGTTATTGTCAACCACACAACAATAGTCTACTACTGTACACCCACACAACAATAGTCTACTACTGTACACCCACACAACAATAGTCTACTACTGTACACCCACACAACAATAGTCTACTACTGTACACTCCGATAAACATCTTGTAATATCAACCATGGCATTTTTAATTTTCCCCATAGACAACCTTCAAACTAAAGTTTAGTTTATGTATATAATTGGTTTAGTTACTAAACCAATTATATACATAATGATGACAACAAATAATAATAATAATAATAATAATAATATTATTAAGGGGGGTCACCGGCTTTTATTTTTATCTTTCTCTCCTTTTCTCTCTTTCCCTGGCTTGTATCCATTCGGCCCCATTCAGCCAACTGTTTTAAGACGTTTATCCCCATCCAGGTGTCGATTTCTTCTTGGCGAGTGAAACCGAGCCAGCATTGTTTTGAGAAATCCAGTTTCGCCGGAGAAATTTTTCTATCGAAAAATTTGCAAATTTAGCTTGCTGTCAACAAATATATATATATATATATGCTGGCTCGCTACCGCTCGCCAGGAAAATATTGACACCTGCATGGGGTAAACGTCTTCAAACAGTAGGCCGAATGGGGCCGAATGGATACAAGCCAAAGAGAGAGGGAGAGAAAGAGAAAAAAAAGCGAGCTGGGCTCCCTTAATAATAATAATAATATATTAATAAAGGCTCCAAAGGCCCTCTTCAAGCTGAATCAAGTTTATCCCGGCCAAATGACAATTTCTCTAAATATGCAGGCTCGCTAACGCTCCCCAGAAAAAAATACATACCTGAATGGGGCGAAAGGTCTTATGATCACGGGTCTAATTGGGCGAAACGTGTAACCCCTTCTGTACCAGTGACGTCATTTTCATTATATTCTGGCAACCATTAGATCATTTTATTCAGCTTAGGAAGAACCACCAACAATTAATAGGTTGCAGACTTTCTCATTTCAAAAAATGTGTGTACCATAATTAATGGTGTCGACTGTACATTGTTATATAATAGCGATAATCCCGCGGCTGTAAGTTCTTAAGGGGGGGTCACCGGCTATGTTTTATCTTTCTCTCCTTTTCTCTCTTTCCCTGGCTTGTATCCATTGGGCCCCATTCAGCCAATTGTGTTAAGACGTTTATCCCCATAACGAGCCAGCATTGTATGGAGAAATCCGGCTTCGCTGGAGCCATTTTTCTATCGAAAAACGTACAAATTTAGCTTGCTGTCAAAACAAAAATTAATATATGCTGGCTCGCTACCGCTCGCCAGGAAAATATTGACACCTGGATGGGGGTAAACGTCTTAAAACAGTAGGCTGAATGGGGCCGAATGGATACAAGCCAAAGAGAGAGGGAGAGAATGAGAAAAAAGCGAGGTGGGCTGCCTAATTCTTACACGAGGTCGTCTTCTCTGCTGTGGAGATAATGTTGATAAGTATATCTGATAAAATTGGATGGGTTGGGTAATTTATCAGTAAGTCTCTTGTGTCAGCTCTTTCTTTGTTATAAGGACATTATAAATATATAAATGTAAATCTTCAAAAGGCCTCCTGGCCAATACGTGGCATATCCTTTCTTCCCTAAATCCCAATTAAGTGTTAATTTTTTACAGTGTAGATAAAAGTATATTTTTCCCAATATCGAAAACCGTATTCAATATTACAGGTCTTTCAGGGGGTAGTGCTTGGTTTTTGGGCTACATATATTTATTTATTTATTTATTTTTGAGTTTCCTCGCTAAACATCCATCAAGCTTAGAAAAACACCCCCTTGACCCCCTCTCAAGATAAATTTGTACATTTTTCGGTAGAAAAATGTCCTGGCCAAAGGCCGCTTCCTTCTAAAATTAGAGGCTCGCTTTCGCTCGCCAGGAAAAAATCAACACCTAAATGGCACGAAAGGTCTAAATATTGACAAAGAAATGAGGCGAAAGGTATCTAAATCGCCAAACTAACGGAACGAACGTCTTAAAATCTCAAAACTAATATGGTAAACATGAGGGAGAAGGGGGTCCATAAAAAGTGAGAACCTCCCCCTTAACTGTATTTTATCTTTAGTGTTCGTCTTTATGGCCGTAAATTACTAGTGCCGGTAATGTAGACGGCTGATCAACTTTATAACCGTGACACTGCCAATTGACCACTTGCGAGTTTCGTTCTATAAGGAAGTTGGAACTGTAGACGTCGATATTTAGCAGAATAACCAGCTGTAATACGGTTTTAGTAATGTTATAAATACATAACACCAAATTCAACATACTATTTATCCATCAGAAACCTACATAATTACTCTATTTGATTTTAATATCGATGTTCACGGCTCCAACTTTCTTATAGCCCGAAACTCGCATGTGGTCAATTACGGCATTAGGTTACCAATTGGCCACTTGCGAGTTTCAGCTGTTGGAGCTGTAGGCCTAGATAGCGATAAGAAGCAGAATTAACATATAAAATACGGCCGTAGTACAATAATATACCAACATGTATAAAAAGCCAGATTCATAACGCATTTTATTTATCAAAATATTATTATTGCATTTCTGTTATATATCGATATTTACGGCTCCAATTTCCTTGTAGCCTGAAACACAATCAATCAATCAATTGGGGTATACGCCAGGATAGCACGTAGCCGCACTCACCCTCCGACTCCACTCCAGGGGATACCCCCAGGCGAGACTCCAGGCATCTGCCCGGCCCATATCGAGTATCCTATCGGAAGAGTGGTCAACCTGCCTCAGCCATGAATTCCGTAGTCATCTTCTAGGCCTCCTCCATTCAGAGTTTTCTTCCGTAGAGACCACCTGGTGAGCAGGGTCAGATTTAGGAAGGCAAACCACATGCCCATAAAGCTGAAGTTGGCGGTAATGGTCCATGCAACTAATATATCTTGTATCAGTTTCACGGAGTAGTTGCTGATTTGAGATGTAGTCATACCAGCGATAGCCCATGATCCTGTGAAGATATTTAGTACACAAGGAGTTGATATATCTCTTTAACTCATTGTTAAGTGACCATGTCTCACATCCATATAATACGAGAGGGAGCGCCAGCGTCTTGAAGATCCCCAGCTTCGTCCTGCTGCACAGGTATTGACAATGTCCTATACTTTTGTTGAGTTAATCCATAACCCCATATGCTAAGCTGTGGCGATGATTGACATTGCAGCCTGACTCACCACTTTTATGGATCACACTACCAAGATGAGTAAATTTATCCTAGATCTCCAAGTCCTCACCACATGCATAAACAGATTACACTGCATCATCCAATAAGTCATCAAATGCTTAGACTTTGGTCTTAGTCCAAGAGACCTGAAAACCCAATGGCTCCGACTCCTCATGTAGTGTCTCTTAGAGCCAATCTGAGAATATCCAACGTCTCTGCTAGAATCACTGCATCATCTGCAAATTCATGATCGGTGATCTTGAATTTGCCAACGTCTGTTCCACAGCGACTCTGCCCAACTGCCCGGTCCAGTAACAAGTCCATACAAGTGTTGAAAAGTGTAAGTGCTAGAAGACACCTGTCTCACACCTAAATTCACAGGGACGAAGGAGGATGCTCCCCCATCACACTTGACAGCACTCTCTGTTCCTGTGTAAAATCCAGACACCAGGTCAATACTCGCAGCGGGGATCCCGTATAGCCGTAGCGGCCCCCAGAGCGTCTCTCGGTGCGCTGAGTTAAATGCCTTCTTGAGATCAACATAAATTGCAAACAGACCTTTTTGAAACTCAAGTCGGCATTCCATATGAACCCGAAGCGCCATAAGCAAGTCAATTATTAACTTCTTGGGTATAAATCCAGATTGCTCAGGTCTCTGCTCCTTTAGCAGGTGGCCTCGGATTTGCATAAGTAAAATATGGGTAAAGACATTGCTTGGCACACAGAGCAGTGTGATACCAAGGTAGTTATTGCAGTCCCGTCGGTCTCCTTTCCCTTTCCAGATCGGAGTGACCAGATCCCTTTTCCAGTCAAGAGGAATGGTACCTGTCTGCCCTATAGCACTCAGGACCACATATAACCTATGGACCATGAACTCACTCCCAGCTTTCAGTAGTTCTCCAGGAATGCCACAAATACAAGGTGCCTTCCCACCCTGCAGCTTAGCCTCAGCTTCCTTTACCTCTGGAAGGGAGGGAGGGTCTTCACTAATTGGCAAATCAGGCACTGGTTGTTGAAGGTCCACTAGGTGAAGCTGTCCGTTGGTGGCACTGGCCACGTTGGGGGCACTGGCGATGTACAACTGCTCAAAGTACTCAACTAACCAGCGGTCTCTGCATTCATCATCACCCGATGCGCGTTGGCCATCGGTGATCCAAACTTAACTAATCTGGGGGGTAGACTTTGACCAGAGTTCTTCAGGGCTTGGTAAGCAGGCTCAAGGTCATTTTCAGAGAAATGCCCCTCGACCTGCTCAGCAATTCCCCTTACATACCTCTCTTTGTCTCTCAGGGAAGTTCTTGCTCTGCAAGACTGTGCTGACCCAGATCCCCATCGAATATATCAGCCCGATTCTATTCTATTATGCCCAGCATCTCCCCCGATAGTATATCTCTCCTTGACCTCGATTGAACTCCAGTGCATTCATCAGTTGCCAACAGGGTTCCATTTATACTGTATATCATTAACTCCTTCAGCATGATGACGTTATTTCCATCATATTCTGGTTGGGTTAGACGATTTTATTTAGTATATAATCTATCTATAAGACTCAAAGGCAGATATACGATCTAAATAACATAGACTCTTCTTAAGGGGAGACAGACCGTTTTCTGGACCCCTTTCTTCCTCGTGTTTAGCCCCATTTTTTCAGATTTTATGGCGTTCGGTCCATTAGTTTGGCGATTTATTACCTTTCACCCATTTCATTGTCAATTTTAAGGCCTTTCGTGCCATTTACAGTAGGTGTCGATTTTTTCCTGGCGAGCGATAGCGAGCCTGAAATTTTAAGAGGAAGCGGCCTTCGGCCGGGACATTTTTCTACCGAAAAATGTACACATTTATCTTGAAGGGGGGTCTAGGGAGTGTTTCTAAGCTTGATGGAGGTCTAGCAAGGAAACTAAGAAATATAGGAATAAATGAATCAATAGACCAAAAACAAAACAAAAGTCAAGTCTCCTCTTAAACTGCATACCCTCCTGTGAGTACAATATTGTCTGTGTGTTGTGGAGGGCGCCACTACATAGCCTGCCCGGTGCAATACTAATATTGTCTGTGTGTTGTGGAGGGCGCCACTACATAGCCTGCCCGGTGCAATACTAATGTTGTCTGTGTGTTGTGGAGGGCGCCACTACATAGCCTGCCCGGTGCAATACTAATGTTGTCTGTGTGTTGTGGAGGGCGCCACTACATAGCCTGCCCGGTGCAATACTAATGTTGTCTGTGTGTTGTGGAGGGCGCCACTACATAGCCTGCCCGGTGCAATACTAATGTTGTCTGTGTGTTGTGGAGGGCGCCACTACATAGCCTGCCCGGTGCAATACTAATGTTGTCTGTGTGTTGTGGAGGGGCGCACTACATAGCCTGCCCGGTGCAATACTAATGTTGTCTGTGTGTTGTGGAGGGCGCCACTACATAGCCTGCCCGGTGCAATACTAATGTTGTCTGTGTGTTGTGGAGGGCGCCACTACATAGCCTGCCCGGTGCAATACTAATATTGTCTGTGTTGTGGAGGGCGCCACTACATAGCCTGCCCGGTGCAATACTAATATTGTCTGTGTGTTGTGGAGGGCGCCACTACATAGCCTGCCCGGTGCAATACTAATGTTGTCTGTGTGTTGTGGAGGGCGCCACTACATAGCCTGCCCGGTGCAATACTAATGTTGTCTGTGTGTTGTGGAGGGCGCCACTACATAGCCTGCCCGGTGCAATACTAATGTTGTCTGTGTGTTGTGGAGGGCGCCACTACATAGCCTGCCCGGTGCAATACTAATATTGTCTGTGTGTTGTGGAGGGCGCCACTACATAGCCTGCCCGGTGCAATACTAATATTGTCTGTGTGTTGTGGAGGGCGCCACTACATAGCCTGCCCGGTGCAATACTAATATTGTCTGTGTGTTGTGGAGGGCGCCACTACATAGCTGCCCGGTGCAATACTAATATTGTCTGTGTGTTGTGGAGGGCGCCACTACATAGCCTGCCCGGTGCAATACTAATATTGTCTGTGTGTTGTGGAGGGCGCCACTACATAGCCTGCCCGGTGCAATACTAATATTGTCTGTGTGTTGTGGAGGCCACTACATAGCCTGCCCGGTGCAATACTAATATTGTCTGTGTGTTGTGGAGGGCGCCACTACATAGCCTGCCCGGTGCAATACTAATGAGGGGGGGTCTGCTGGTCAGGAATGTTAAGGGGGGTCACTGGCTGTTTTCATCTTTCTCTCCTTTTCTCTCTTTCTCTCCTTTTCTCTCTTTCTCTCCTTTTCACTCTTTCTCTCCTTTTCTCTCTTTCCCTGGCTTGTATCCATTCGGCCCCATTCAGCCAACTGTTTTAAGAGGGTTGTAGGAACGTTGAAAGCAGTAACAAGAAATAGGGTGGTCAGTATGGAAGTGAAGAAGTCCTTGCATGACAGTGTGGTAATCCCGTCACTGACTTACGGAAGCGAAGCATGGACGTTCGAGAAGAGGCTCAGACCAAGAGTGAGAGCAGTGGAAATGAGTTACTTGAGAAGTGCGTGCGGAGTTACATGGAGGGATAGACAGACTAATGAGGAAGTAAGAAGGAGGTGTGGTGTGGAGGTACATGTGCTGGAAAGTGTGAAAAGGAACAACTTGAGATGGTTCGGCCATATGGAACGTATGGAAAGCGAGAGAATGACTAAGAGGGTGTACGAGAGCGAGGTGGAAGGACAGAGAGGGAGAGGACTCCGAGAGGTAAACCGAAGGATGGAGTGAGGAAGTATATGGATGAAGGCGGTGCTGGTTGGGAGGAGGGGCGTCGACTGACTGGGGCCAGAGGTTCGTTCGTGGCCACCCCTTCGGGGATCACGGCGTCAGGCAATAGATAGATAGATAGATCCCCATCCAGGTGTCGATTTCTTCCTGGCGAACGATAGCGAGCCAGCATTTTATGGAGAAATCTGGCTTCGCCGGAGAAATGTTTCTATCGAAAAATGTACAAATTTAGCTTGCTGTCAAAACAAAAATACTGTATATATATGCTGGCTCGCTACCGCTCGTCAAGAAACTATTGACTCCTGGATGGGGGTAAACGTCTTCAAACAGTAGGCTGAATGGGGCCGAATGGATACAAGCCAAACAATGAGGGAGAGAAAGAGAAAAAAAGAGAGGTGGGCTCCCTTAAGGAATAATCATTTCTAGATGTTTATGATCTCCCCATGCGACCTTTTTTTTTTAGTTTCTTTTGTATCAACATTAGTTCATCGTTGCACCTTAAAACTAAAACATAAATAAATATATAAGTAAATAAACAAATGTATAAAAAAACTTGTGCACATTGTTCTCGGTGACAAAGTGTACCGGTCTCCTAAATTACAGTATCACCCTGAAAATATCGAGACCTTAATGGGGCGAAGCGTCTTATAGTCGACAACCTAATGGGTAGAAACGTCCTAAAATAGCCAAGCTAAAGGGGTGAAATAAAGGGGAGTCCATAAAGACGACCCCCGATTTCGACTCCTCTGAATTCTCAATTTCATGGCTCGAATTATCCTGTCACTCTCATACTAAATATTTCTGCGCTGTCTATCTTTCGCCTAACTCTACTGACTTTCCCAAATCATTTGACTATCTAACCTCTAAAGTGGAACACATCTTATCCACCTCTCCATTCTCAGGAATCTCCATCTTAAAATATTTCAATGTTCACCACCGCCAATGGCTCTCATTCTACTGACCAGCCTGGTGAACGAGCCTATATATTGTATATCCAAAATGACCTAGAATAGAAAAATGCCACCATTATTCTCATTCACAAAAAAGGAGATGCTATACAAGCTGATCTCAAGCAGAAAACAAGTTGATCTCACTGATCTTAAATACCAACATGTTATCACCAAATACTGAACATATGAATGGTGTAGGTTATGTAAAAACGAAATAACATACTTTTAAAATCGGTACACTTTATTTTAAACACCCTGTATATACTGTATATAATATATAACCAGGCACCAACATACACACACACACACACTCGTGAAGATGCACCTGAACTGATAAATTGGGAGGTTTGACGTACCTCCCAACCTACCAAATAGGAAAACCTACTATTTGGTAGTAGTCTTGGAAAATCCAACGTCAAGGCTATTAACCTAATTGCAATGACGACTTGTCTATTTTGACTGCTATGTCGTCATTCCAACCGCGGTTAAAAAGAAAACGTCTAGAGTCTACTCCTTATCTTGCTCTAGGAGACGTTGTACATTAACCAAAACTACCACCGAAGGTGAAAAAAGCATAGAAGAGAAGAAAAAGGGGTTTACCTTAGTTACCGCTCAAGGCCCATCCCGTATTCCGTCATGCGCAGATCCCTGTCGAACGTGCGCATGAGCGACCCTCTCTTGTCATCACATCTCACGTCAGCAGAAGAACGCGGATGGGCAGGGGTCCGGCGTGAGGGAGGGTATTATGTACGTTGGATTTTCCAAGACTACTACCAAATAGTAGGTTTTCCTATTTGGTAGGTTGGGAGGTACGTCAAACCTCCCAATTTGTTAGTAGTCTTGGCAAATCCAACGTCAAGGCTGCATAACAAATAGGAGGAGGACATCCAAGCCCAACATACCAAAAAAAACAATGCATAAGACAAAATTATGAATGACAAAGAAACACAAGTTAAACAAGAGAGTTTAATAAAAGAGTGAAAAACTGAGGAGTAGCTAAAAAGAGCAGTTTTAACACGTGCCCGTCATTCATAGTAATGCAAAACCATAGACTCGTCTTAAACCAAAAAGTACTGTACACAAAATCCCTTTTCTTCCAAAACGAACAAAAACATGGAACACAAAAATAAAACACAATTTTCAAGTTGGCAAAAAAAACACTTATGTACTGTATACATATAACATAATCCCAAACTTGCAATCCAGTGTTGCAAACCGGTACTCCCCCCCCCTTTTCAAAGAAAACAAAGTAAAAGAAAGAGTGACAAGGGGGGAAGACCAGGCAACTTCGCTAGAGCTCTAGGAAACACGACTCCCGAGAGCTATCACAGGCCGAGGGGGTCTAACAATGGACATGGAGAGGTAGGAGGAGACGAAGGTATGGACAGAAGACCACAAACCCGCCGAGGCGACGTCAGGCAACGAACGAGTCTGCAGGAACCGTAAGGAGGCAGCAAAGGACCGCACATCGTGCGCAGAACCCCGACAAGCAGGGTTACTGGCACGAATGACCCGACAAATGTGGCGTCCTATCTGTACCTTCGAGAGCCTCCCACCAGTCCGAGGAGACACCCACACAGCAGTACCCGAAGTCGGAGCCACAGACTCAACATAGGAGTGCAAGGCCTGCACCGGGCACAACACATGGTGAGTATGCCCACGCTTTAAAGCCTGGATGGTGAAAGGCTTGAAAACGTGGGTCTCTCTCTCATTCTTGGCAACAAAATGAGGGGAGGGGGCTAACGTGACGACATTCAAGGACGGGGAGAATCGCATGCATTCCTGGGACCGCGACATGGCAGCTAGTTCAGGCACCCTATCCCCAGTGGCCAGAGCGACAAGGAAGAGTGTACGCTCGAGCAACTGAACCGGTGTAGTGTCCCGTGTATATGTGTGTGAAGCCAGAAGGTCCAGAGCACGCCCCAGATCCCACTGAGGAGGGATCTGGCGCGGAGGCGGGCGCTCCCTGAAGGCAGCCTTCATGAAGGAATCCAGCTCCTTCGGCGGAACGACCAGCCCAGTGACGGACTCAAAGACCTCCCGGATGGCAGACAAGTGGTTACGTATAGTGTTGACTTGAAAGCGACGTGTACGGAAGAGGTGAAACAAGTAGGGTAGGACGAGGGAAGGAGAGCTAACAGTCTGGCGAGTGTCCTGTATCCACCTAGTAAAAGACCTCCTGGGACTCGTAAGTCCCCCAAGTCGAAGACGTCCATGAACGCTTCAGGAAGTCAGTCAGGTCCCGTCCGTGGACTGGGAGCCACCGCGCCTCACGAACATCCACGATGCGAAGGCCAACGAGGTCTGTAGGTCTCGAACCTGGCTCAAGTGGAAGTGTGAAAGAGGGAGAGGGACCGGACTCGGGCACCACCGCTTCAACTGGGAGTACCAAGCCTGGGCCGGCCACAGAGGAGCTATGAGCCAGACTCTGCCGCGGTACAGCCGCAGCCTCGCGAGGACTTTGCACATCAACAGTGCGTCTGGTGGCGGAAATATGTATATCGACTGCCACCTGCTCCAGTCTTCCATGAAAGCGTCCGGACCCCCCTCCGGAGTACGAGTCCGGAGGGATAGGTACCGAGGCAACTTGCGCGTCTCCTTCGATGCGAACAAGTCGACCTCCGGAACACCCCAGGAAGCCGCGAGGTCGTCGAATACAGTCTGTTTCATTGCCCATTCTACAAGAACGCCCTGTCCTCTCGACAGGGCGTCCGCCCATAGGTTGGCAGTCCCGGGCAGGTAGGAGGCGTGCAGGGAGATGTTGTGTCGGTTCGCGAGGAAGAACAACTTCTCGGAGATCCCCAACAGAGTCAAAGACCTGGAGGACCCCTGCTTTTGGATACAGTGGACAGCTGTCTGATTGTCCATCCGGAAGGCCACCGACTGGCCCCGAAGGGCCAGCGCGTGGTCCCGCAGGAAGAACAGGGGAACCAACAGTTCGAGGGCATTGATGTGTAGGTGTGTGTCCCACCCATCTGCCGTGATGTTGATGTCCCAGGTTGGATTGGTAACCCCACCCTACCTCGCTCGACGCATCTGTATCCGCCCAGATCGTCGGCGGGGGGGCGGTCCAGGGCACAGCCGCAGAGAGCGTGCCCCGAGCAACCCAGTGTCCTAAGTGTCTGTGAATGGTACGCGGGATCGGCATGAGCCGATCCATAGGGGCCAACGGAAACACCTTGTTTCCCATGAGGATTAGGCGGCGCAGCCTGAGCCTCCCTAAGGGAATGGTCAGAGCAGCCCAATTCAGTGAACCCACTAACGAGTCCCAGATCCTCCTCGTGAGGGAGACCGAGTGCAACACGGCGAAGACCTTCCTGCGAAGTTTCACCGCGTTTGGCTGACTCTGGATTACCGTAGCGTTGGACAGATCCCATTCGAGACCTACCCACGTCACGACACGCGACGGGGTCAGGCGTGACTTGGGAATATTGACTTTGAACCCTAACTGTGTGATGTGGCGAACTACTGTGAGGGTGTCGCGGACGCACTGTTCTAGGGTGTCTGAAACTATCAACCAGTCGTCCAAGTAAAACAGGATCTGGAGGCCGCTCCTGAGGAGAGGATCCAGAGCCTGCTTCACCAGTTTCGAGAAGATCCGCGGCGCGATGTTGAGACCGAAGGGAAGTCTGTCGAACATGAACACACGATCGGAAGTCTGAACGGCCAAGAATCGCTGGAAACGAGGATGGATAGGAACGTGCCAATACGCATCCTTGAGGTCCAGCGACACCACCCACGACAGAGGTCGCAGGGCCAGTCGTACCTGGTGCACCGTCAGCATCCGAAACCGTGTGTTTACGATGTGCCCGTTGAGGGCCGACAGATCCACCACCGGTCGCATCGCGTCGCAGTCCTTCTTTGGTACCAGAAAAACACGGGAGAGGAAAACCGGTTGACCGGCTTCCACCTCCTTGACGATTCCCTGCTCGTGCATGGACGTAATCACGTCGGCCACCTCCGAAGAGACAGGCCGGCTTCGTTGACAAGAGCTGAGTGGGGGTCTGGACTTCCATCTCCAGGTGAGACCCCTCCGTGCAATCTTCCGCCCCCACGTCCCTTGCGGCCACCGAGGGGCGCAAGGGCGAAAACAACCTGTGGGAGCCCCCGAGATGAGGTGAGCGACCCTTTCTGCGAGGCGAGAAGGAGAACAAGGAGGAGACCGACCTGGAGAACCTACACATTTTTTGACGTGGAGGGTCCCCCGGTACGGTCCCTGCGGTCATAAGAGCCACGTTGACCACCTCTATCCCCCCCACCTCGCCGAAAAGGGCGGGTCACCCCATCCCCTGTCCGTCGTGCGTCTGACCCCGTCGAAGTGCGGCCGGAAGTGGAAGGCTGGCCAGCCCCTTCACGGCAGGGATGAAAGGGAGCAGGAGCAGAAGTGCGAGGCGGAACCGACGCTCTGGCCGGCAACTTCCCTTTCCTGCGCCCTTTCTTGGCGGCAGCATTGGCGGCAGCACCCCGAAGAGGACCGGCAGAAGGACGGGACTGCGAAGACCCTGGTCGCGACACAGCGCGTCTTTGCGTGTCGTAAGCAGGGTCCGCTGACAGAGAAGCGTAGCGTTCCCAAGCATCCTGCGCAAAAAGCCCCGATGTATATAGCTCAGAGTATAACAAACCCTGACGAATATCCAAGGGGGCCTTCCGGCAGAACGAGGACCTTACCGTCTGGCGTTGTCGAGTTGCCTCGCACAAAACCGCCTTCAGCTCGGGAACCAAGGACACCGCGAGCTGAAGGTGGATCCGCCGAACGTGGTCCAAACCCTCGCGAAGATCGCCAGGTGCAGTGGCCTCGATAAGCCTCAGGTGGTGAACAGACGTCTGGAGGGAACCTAAAAGACAAGACAATAAGTTCGCCACCCTCTGCCGCAAGGTAAAATCCCTGTCGACAGAGGACTTATCTGGGTGGGAGAAGAACGGGTTAGCAATAGCACAAATTACAAGTTTGGGCGCGCTGATCCAGGACCAGAACTTGCCATCCAATCCGCCGACAGATACAAGAGGAGGCAAAAGCAGTGACGACTCCGGGGGAGGAACTGAAACAGATCTGTCGACGGAACGGTTGGCGAATTCTAAGGCCTCAGCAAACCAGGCCTCCAATGGGAGAGGATTATCGAGCACGACGGCTAAGCCAGGCTTACCGTCGTCGCACAAACCCGTCCCATAGGAGGACAGTCCCGTCAACACAGCCAGGGACTGAACATCCTGAAGGATGTCCTGGCGGCTGAAGTCTGACCAGAGCTTAGTCCGAGGAGCAGATGGGGGCTTGGGCTTCACCGAAAAGTACTGAAGGTCAGTCCTCGTCGGGTAAGCCCGCACCTCCACGTCGGCCACCTGACCATCCACCCTGATCGCCCTGAACTGCATCTTATCATTAATTTGGACCGACCAGTCCGAAGGTAGGGCCCTCTCACCTGACGGGAAGTCGGTAGCACGCTCCGGGTGGGAGGCCTGCACCCCCTTCCAAACAGCCAAGGAGCCATAGAGGAGCGGCATAGTCCGCGACGGGACCTTGGCCTTCTGGATGGGGGGCAAGCGCGGACCCTGCCCTAGCAGACGGAGAACCCCCGCATGGGAGACAGCAGGCGCAACCACCGGAGCCAGGGCAGGAGCAGTACTAGCCGACGACCGGGCAGGCGGAGAAGCAGGGCGAGAAGGAATGTGGTCCACCGCAGAGGGGAGGGGGACCAAAGCAGGGGTAGGTTGGGTGAGGCGCTGAGGTTGTGTCACCGCCAAGAAGCGCGATAAGAGGGAATCTTGCATCGCCTCCAAGCGCGCGTCGAAGTGTGACACAACCCACCCCTGCATAGCCGAAAATCGATCCGAGAGAGGCGACCCCCCCGAAGATAGTTCGGCCCGCAGGGGCGAGCGTGAGCGAGAGCGAGATCCACGACATGAAACAGCAGCGTCGCGGCCCAAAGAAGGCGAGCGACGACGGCCGTGGCGCTCCTGAGGGTCTCGTCCCCGATCACTAACGCCCGAGGGGGAAACATCACCATCCCCCTCTTCCAGCGACACGTCAGCCCCCGAGAAAGGGGACCCCGAAACCTCGCTATACTCTACCGAGTCAAGCGGCGGGGTACCCCCTCGGGGAGCCGGTAATCGAAGATCAGGGATAGAAGAAGGAAGAGGAGCAGGATGACGGGAGTGGGAAGGCTGGCCGGGTGAAAGGAGGTCAGAAGGAGCCGTGGGGGGAAACAGAGCAAGGATCCCCGGGGCTGAGAGAACAGGGCGGCCCGACACCGAGGCGGAGGAGGGAGGGACCTCCACCTTGGGACGAGACCGTGAAGGAAGAAGAGGCACCGAAGCAGGAGAAGTAGGAGGAGAAGCAACTACATCCTGGCGGACCCCCCTGGACAGAGTAGGAGGAGGGAGCAGAGGGCCAGCTACAGCATGAACATCCGCGCGCGTAGAGGACAAATGAAGAGGACGTCTTTTGTGCAGGGGAAACGGGCGGAAGGTAGTAGAGCCCCTATCCGGAGAGGCCAGGGGAGGGCGTACAGGGGCAGAGACGCTAACCCCGGCCTCAGGGCGAGAACCATGACGAGGGCGACGGGCGGAGTCAAGGTGATCAGGAGGACGATGAGGGGCAGTAGAGGACGGGCGACGAGGAGAGCGAGAGCGTGGACGGAGCTGGGGATCCTCCCGACGATGTGACGACCGACCACGGGACTCAGGGAGGAGGGCCCGAGCAGGAAGAGGGCCAGGTAAACGGCCTCCAGACGGGTCAGGGATGCCCAGGGCGACGCGGATCCGGTCGTCAACAAAGGCCGGGGAACGGTGGCCCACAGTCCTAATGTGGTGGGAGACCACCGCCCACACAGACTGAAGGGATGCAGAGGCCACTGCCGCATCAGAGGAACCAGGGTGATGGTCCACCACATCCACCAGGTCCATACACGGGCCACACAAAGCAGGGAGGTAGGCCGTAGAGGACACACATTGAGAGTGGCGTAAGCAGGACCTGTGGCATTCCAAGCACGGGGAGCCACAGCCCTGGCGAAAGCAAGGCATCCCACCTGCAACGGAAGAACACACACCATAAGCAGCACGTTGACGGAGTAAGTGAAGATAATGTCCAATAAAAACCAGGGAATGAGCATGGGTAAACAGGAACACACATGCAAACTGGAAGTCGTACTCACTCTAAACCGGGAGCACCGAGGGAGGTGAGGAGGGCGGGTGAGGCGGAAGAGCACAAGCAGAACCTGCAAAGATGGAGAAAGTGTTAACCACCACTCAACACCTCACATGCAGGGTCCATAACACCAGGAAAGTGCATACACCAATATAGTATCAGGCAACAAGACGACACAAAAAAGGTCAACAGTGAAAGCCAACTATAACCGCAAATTTGCGGGCCAATGGAGGCATAACCGTACCGACACAACCCTCCCGCCTCACCGCGAGACCCCCCAGCGATCTCCGCAAATTTGCGGGGAGCCGAAACGTCCCAGAGGACCGAATCGAGCACTCCGCAAATTTGCGGGAACGGCCGAGATGGTCCGGCGCCGAAAAAGCGAGAGGAGCGTCTAGGGAATACCAAAAGAGGCCCAGAAAAAAGCGTCATCTCCTTATGAACTCCAAGCGACGATGGCCATCAAGCTGAGCAGTGTCTTCCTTGATAATATCCTGACTCAACCGGTCAAGGGAGAGGCAAGGAAGACACACCAGGGGAGAGGAGGCACATCCCCCAGGAACCACCCAACCCACAGAGATAGAGCAAAGCCCATGAGGAGAAGTGGCAGGAAGGGTGGTTTGGCACAAACAGGGGCCCCCGTGGGGTACCCCAGGATTGGGCAAAAGGGTATGAAAGGATGGAGGTGAAAACAGGAAGGGAACACAAAAACCAGTAAATGAAACTGGCGAGAAAAAGGGTGGCCTAGCCGTGAGGAGAGAATGTGTCAGGGGCGAAAAACCCTGTGGTGTGAGGGAGGGGCCCCCGTGGGGTACCCCTGGATATCACGAACCACCAAGCGCCCAGGCCCTTGAGACACAGTGAAGGCTCGAAAGGGGGGACTCGGGAATAACGCTAATAATGCGGACGACACAAACAGCACCACCACCACGAAATCTCAGATTGTGAACCAACTGTACACCTAGGCTATGAAAATATGAAAACTCATAGGGGCATAGCAAGTCCTGAATGAGAAACAAGCTAGGCTAAAATAAGCTAAAAGCTAAACTATGCCCAGACTAACAGGAAAAAAGAATATGAAAAGAGAAAGGAATGAAAAACACACACGAGGAACGCCAGGCGCCCCCGTACCTTCGGTAGCTATTTCCACACGCGTCTCCATTAAACACACTGAGGAGCCCATTTACGTGTGCCCTAGATCACGTAACATCTGTCTAACAAAAAGAAGGCCAGAAAAGCCGAAACGAACCTAAAACAGGGTGAATTGAAGGAGCACAACAAAAGCGGACTCAACAATGGCGACGCGTGAAAAAATGATGACAAGAGAGGGTCGCTCATGCGCACGTTCGACAGGGATCTGCGCATGACGGAATAAGGGATGGGCCTTGAGCGGTAACTAAGGTAAACCCCTTTTTCTTCTCTTCTATGCTTTTTTCACCTTCGGTGGTAGTTTTGGTTAATGTACAACGTCTCCTAGAGCAAGATAAGGAGTAGACTCTAGACGTTTTCTTTTTAACCGCGGTTGGAATGACGACATAGCAGTCAAAATAGACAAGTCGTCATTGCAATTAGGTTAATAGCCTTGACGTTGGATTTGCCAAGACTACTAACAAATAATCACTTCTCTACCATATGCCAGACCCTCCCCAAACTAGACCGCACCAACCTCCCTGCCTTCCTCCCATCCCCTTCCCCCCCCAGTAACTGTTCAAGAATATGAAGTGGCCAAAAAGCTTTCCAGTTTCAAATAAAAAAGATCAACAACCCCAGTAGACCTACCCATGAAAATATACAAAGAATTTTCGGTTGAATTTGCCACCCCCCTTTGCTTGATAATTAATGCCTCCTTAAGGCAAAGTAAATGCCCTGCAGACTGAAAAACTTCATACGTCACTCCAATTCCCAAAACCCCCTCCCCACATTCTCTTAATGAACTCAGACCAGTTGCCATAACGCCCATCCCTAGTCTAATCTGTGAGGACTTTGTATTCACCTGGGCTTACTCACAAATCCGTCACTTAATAGATCCCCAACAGTTTGGCAACGTAAAAACCTCCTCCACCACTTACTGTCTTATTAGCTTCCTAGATTATATTTACACAAATCTTGAGAAGAGAAAGACTTCCCTCGCTCTTGCCTTTATTGACTTTAGGAAAGCATTTGACCTTGTTGACCACACCATCATCATCAACAAGGCCATAAAGTTGGGGCTACATCCTACCCTGGTTGCGTGGTTGACCGACTTCCTTAGTGACAGACGGCAAGCAGTGCGATATCAAGGCTTCATCTCCACCTTCCTAGACATCACATGTGGAGTCCCACAGGGCACAAAGATGGGGCCTCTATTGTTCCTCATTTTGATTAATGATGCCCTA